>JBCEWC010000982.1:0-46251 GCA_038996855.1 Solanum aculeatissimum
CTTTCTCAACATGTAGTGCCATAGAAGGTACCTGTTTTCTGATAATCGTCTCTGCCGCCTGCAGCTCATTCAACAATACAGAAAGCCCTTACTTAGATTATGGCGTGAGTGCGATGCCCTTCGACAAGGAATTACTTATACAGAAAGCATGATCTCTCCAAAATTACTTATTTAGGGTTTTTATTCAATAGTTGACATGCCTTATTCTTTATTAGAATATATAAGTTTCAAGTGTTGTTATATCCTAGGAGTTGCTTTAAGCAAAGATAAAGTAGTTCAATAGTAAGTAATTTGGTTTGTTTTTTCTTTTAATTATTTTAGTCTTTTAAGGTAGAGTATTGTTCATCGTGATACTGAACATTTACATATAAAACCAGTTGGTAATACATTGTTTTTGCTTAAGCAGTGGAAAATGTCTTTTCCAAGATATGCTATGCTATTTTCGTAATGTTAGTATTCTATTCATTTCATTCCATCTTTCTCAACTGCACCTCTATTTTTTTTAATTTTGTTCAATGCAAATTAGCTTGTATATGTTTATAACTTCCTTTTTTCTATGTTAGTGAAACAAAGGAATACTCCATTTTCATATTAAAAAAATTATACCTTGAATTATTATTTCAAAATTAATGTAAAAGAAAAAGGTGGAGGAAGGGGGGTTGGGGGAGGACAAATGTAGAAAAAAAATGTTTAATGGAGGTTACACTTTGAATAGAACATTTTTTTATTGAGCTCTATATTGATGGATGTCGACAACTAAATAATTGACTCATTATTCACCATTTTAAAATACTAGTATTCACCATTTTATTTAGTATTTTTTTGATTCAAATAAGGAAAAAGTAAAAGTCTATCAAATAAGGAAGATTTAAGAGTGACTAAAAATCTTTATTTTATCACTTCTTTTCATATATTTTAAAAGTCAATATTATAAATATAATTAAATAATAACTTAAAGAAAAATTGTGAAAAGATGAAGATTTTTACCGAAGGAAAAAAAGTTGAAACAACATTTATAAGAGTTTTAATATAGTATAGATAGATTAATGTAGTAAGAAGAAAATATGAAGAATGATATTATAAGAAAAAAAATAAATCCTAATAATTAATGTTGAAACTTAAAGAAATCCTAGCTATTGCTAAATGCAGGCAAGAAATGAGATGTTTTGCCCATTTGATGACAAAATAATGATTAGTTGGTACTTTCTCCCTCAATACCATGTTTATATTCAAGACTCCCTTTGAGGAGTTATACAAATTTTTTGTTTTGTGCTCTCAAGGAATAAGAGATGAAGGTGACTCAGTATTGTTGAACTTTGTGTCCAATTTGTAAGTTGCAACTCCTACCAAAGAAATTATTTGCCTGAATTTAACCTTCCATTTAATCCCAAATATTTTTGGATCAAAGTATAAATTAAGGATATTTTTGTTCCTTTCATGTAATTTAAGAACATTTTTGATCCTTTTTCTCAAAAGAATAATGTAGCCATCAATAAAATAATAACTTACATTAGTATTAAGCTTATTAATTGTAATTTAGTAATATCTTTAAGAAGGATTAGAGAAAGGTTTTAGGGAAAAGTAATCAATAGTGTTAATGGTGAATAAAATAAATAAAATTATCTTTTATTTCTGCAAGATATTGAAGCAAGAAAATAAGAAAAAAGGCACAAAATCTATAGAGGGAAAAAGGATGAATAAGAAAAGGTTTTATGAATTGATTATTTGGACTGATAACTGAAAAAGATTTCTTAGACTTTATTGATTTGTCTTAAAAAATTTAATTGATTATTCATATGTATTTATTTTGTGAGACTCTTTAAATAATTTAGTTAACAAATTATACAAAAAAATGATTTTTTTTTTAAACAAAAAAGGTGAAAAAAGACAGCAAATGCAAATGAAGATCATAGAGATGTCACACCACCTTATCTCCTCAATTGTTTTATTTAGTGTTGAATAAAATAATTAAAATATTTAAAAATTATTTGGTAGCAAGTTGAAATTACACATGTATTAGTAACGAGATAATTTACATATTATTTTTGGACAAGATAATATGTTGTTAAGATTATGGAATGTCATTTTCCAATAATATGTGTTACTTTTTTTGTTTTAATTTATGTGATACTAATAAAATTTCGAATGTCAATCAAATCTTTTGTTAATTATTTTGAATTATTAATTATTGTAATTTATAATATTTTTTATATAATTTTTTAATAATATGTGTTATTCTCTTTGTCCCAATTTATATGACATTGATAGAATTTTGAGAGTGATTTAAATTTGTTATATGTTTTTTAAATTTTAAATTGTTTATTATTGGAATTATAACACTTTTTATAGAATTTCAAATAATATGTGTTACTTACTTTGTCCCAATATATCTGGTAATGAAATTTTTCATATTTTTTCTAACTCTAAATATTTTAAGGTGCTAATATTATAATTTATAATATTTTTTACTTAATTTTTAAATATATAATTAATTTTAAAAATAAAATAAAATAATTCAAATGGAGAAAGTAACACAAAATGACAAAAATAACCTTCGGAAAGCAAGCTGACAGCAACTGTCAACTGCTTCCCTTCACACTACTTAATTTTTAAATATATAATTAATTTAAATAATAAAATAAATAAATAAAAAAAAATATTATTTATCTATCTATTGGATCTAAAATGTCATTATCATTTATCTTTGAGTTCAAAAATGTTGTTCATTTATCTTCCTGGCTCCCTTGAAACTAACAACCCTTTTAAAAAATATATATATTTGTTATGTTTTATTTTCTTATGGAATAATAATTTTTTTTTGATTGAACATTTATAATATAATTCTAATACATACAGAGAACTATTTATAAAACATGTATAATACAAATTTTATTGATAAATATCACACATTTTAAGACACACTATATCGATTTCTTGCCAAACAAATACAATATATTTTTAAACACTTTATAATACATTTATATTGCATAAATAATTCACTTTTAATACAAATATAAGTTTACCACAGTATTGTATGTATCACTGTAAATAATATTAAATAAAAATCATTAATTATTTATTAAAAAGTATTCGTTAAAATAATTTTTCCTTTAAAACTAGGCTAAACAATGTTGTACAGCAGGTAGTCCAAACGCATGTAATAAGCCCCAAAACTTGAGTCCACACATATGAATAGTCCATAGAATGGCATACTCTCTACTTTGTTAAACTTCAAAAGTAAAAAATTATAAACCATCATGTTTAATTTTCATGATTTAAAATCAAGATTCACATTTTTGGGTTCATAAACCTGAGATTTTGAAATATTGGACATGAATGTACTATTTCAAATAATTAAATCTTGTTGGCTATCACATTTAAACTGTATAACATATTGGTTGTAGAAATTATTATTTTTTATTTAAAAATTTTTAAATTGAAATTGTTTGGAATTATCTATTATGAAGATGGAATTAAAAACATGCTAGGATAAGTTATTTTCAAATTTAGTACTACCTCCGTCCCATATTATAAGAGCACTTTCCATTTTACGCGGTTATTAAAAAATCATTAATACATTAGTAGACTTTACCATTTTATCCTTCATTTATATTAATGTCCATTAAATTAAATTAGAAAAAATTATTAATGCACTAATTAATGATGAGGGTAAAATGAAAAAAAATTAATTAATTATATCCTAATTTAATAAGTGCTCATATAATATGGAACAAATATTTATAAAAAAATGCTCTTATAATATAGGATCGAGATAGTAATACCCAACTTTAAGTTGACTTTGGAATATTCATAAAAAGCCACTAAATTCAAATAAATTTTTTTACGGTCAAACATGTCCTAAGAGTTGCATCAAATAATTACTAGTACCACTTTTTTTTTAGTGCATTTAAGAAAGAATTGACACTTTCTCTTTTTTACCATTTTTTTTTTCCGCATCATATGTTTATGATCATAAAATAATATTTTATTTTGATATATTTGATATATCTTTAATCTAAAATTACGATATTAAGAAATCTTCTTTATTTTTAAAATTTTATATCAAATCAAAATAGATCAAATAAATTAAAACGAATAGAGTATAATTTTATCAATCCCTTTTTTCCTATTCACAAATCACAAGTACTAACGATCATCTGGTTGGGAACATATTATCGTAAGATAATTAATTCCAGAATAAGTTATCCTAAGATAAGTTATTCCACTATAACATATCCTACCACTAAGACAAAAATAGTGGGATAAATAATCGAAGGATTATCTAATACCTCCAACCAAACATAAGTTGAATAAATAATCAAAAGACTATCTAATACCTCCGACCTACATTTTATCCTAAAATTCTTATACCTTATATATCACACCAATCGATTCTACAAATCATACTTTAAAAAGCAGGGAAACCCATCAGCCAATATATTGTACATAGGTTTTTGTGGTCCTATCAGCTCACAAAGGCAATTAAAGTTCCCAAACCAAGAGTCAACAAAGTAGAAATTTGCCTTTCATGAATCTTCTACAGAACCATCTTTGAGTTTGAAAGTATTCTACACATTTTAACATTTGAATTATCCACTCAGAATTCAAAACAAAATCTCTTAGTAGAGATTTTTGTCTGCTTTTTTTTTCCCACCTCATTTGATTAGCTCACATTTCTAAAGTAAGTCTAAGTACAAAATGCTAATTTGGGGATAAAAGTTGAAAAGGTAAAAGATAAAAGAGACTAGTAAAGTAAAAATTAATTTTTTTAACTGAATCAAAAAGTAGGGTAGAAGGTTAGATGGCTAGTAGGGATAGAATAATGTCTGACCTTGTGCCATAGTAGTTTACTAGAGGTAGTCGTGTCTTTATATATTGTGTTGTTATTGTCCGTTATTCATTTTGTTATTTTCATTTGTTTTCCATTCTAATTGTTTGGTTTTATATCTAGTATTCTCTATCTTTGGGGATGATATTTTTAGATGAGTCCTTACACTTTACTTGTGAGATTTCACTGATTATGATATTGTTATTACCATTTATATTAAGAATGATAAGGGAGTATATAGAACATAAAAAAATTACAGCTCACAGTTGACCATTGACCAGTGATGCACCATCTTTATTGTAATTTAATTGTTGCTGTACAAAAGTTAATTGCAGATAGTATAGTAACTTAATACACTTGGTCCACTTAATTATTACTATATACTAGCCTTTGGTATAATTTATATCTCATTATATGCATTAAAAATTACAACTACAAAGGAGTTACTGTGTATTGTTTTCATTTTTCCATGAAAACTTACTTTACCTTTTCAATATAATAATGCTGCCAGCTCATATGCTTTAGACAACTTTTAAGTCTATGGAGTATGGAATAATTTGGGATCAAGTTTGAATATTTATTACCACAAATCTTATAGCCTATTGTCTTTTCAACATCCAAAATTAAAGTTGACAACGCAATTCAGTAAGTTATAGTCTAACTTATACTATATTAAACTAGAAAAAATTACAAATCTAGAGCATGTGGATCTACATATTTAAAAATATAATTATGTAACTAATATAAATATCACGCATAAAAAGTATACTCACGTATAAAAAAATTCTCTCTCTACAAACCACACTTGTGAGATTTCACTGAGTATGTTTATATTGTTATTGTTGTAATATTTTTGAATAAATTTTAATTTTAAAAAATTGAATTGATTGATCTAACCTGATTTAACTTCAAATATTATCGGCCCACCCCTAACCACCTCCCCCACCCCTTATTACTTATTCTTGATCGCGACTTCAATTCTCGAAAATTAATTCAATTAATATTAAAAAATAAAAAGTATCACGTAAATTATGACCAAGAAAGTACATTAAATAGTACATTTATTTGTATTACTAGTACTATAGCTAATAAGTTGTATAGTTTTGTTTATTTTAGGAAGGATAATGTGGGAAGAGGGCCAAATGATTCAACCCATAAGAGTGTAAAAAGTGCAGGCCCATTGGCCCCTTCTTTTGAAAAGTGTTCCTTCACAAGCATTTGCACATTCTTCCTCGCTCTTCTGCTCTGTGTCACTGTGTGTCTGTGTGCAACTCTCTGTAATGGCCATGCCCATTTGCACTCATCTTCTCTTTATACCCTTTATCATGCACTCCCTTTAACCTTCGCTAACCCAAGCCAACTCCTTTTTCCTAATTTCTCATGTTCTTGATTTCTTCTTCTTCTGTCATGGCTACTTTTCTACTTCTATTACTTGTTTTTCTCTCCACATTATGCTCTGCTCAGCGAAACCCACAAACCCTTTCGGAAGTTCAAGCGCTTACTTCTTTTAAACTAAGTATTCATGATCCACTTGGTGCACTCACTGACTGGGATTCTTCTTCCCCTTTTGCTCCCTGTGATTGGCGTGGTGTTTTCTGCGTCAATGGACGAGTTGGTGAACTTCGTCTCCCTCATTTGCAACTCAGTGGACCTCTCACTACCCAAATTGGTAACCTGCGCATGCTGCGTAAGTTAAGCCTCCGTTCCAACTCCTTTAATGGCACTGTTCCAGCGTCGTTATCCAAATGTACCCTTTTGCATTCTGTTTTTCTACAGGGAAACGCATTTTCCGGTAAACTTCCGTCGGAAATATTCAACCTTACGGATTTACAAATCTTTAATGTTGCCGGAAATCAGTTGTCTGGTGAAATCCCCGGAGAGCTTCCTCAGAGTCTAAGATACTTTGATCTTTCGTCAAACTTGTTTTCAGGAGACATTCCGAAGAATTTGTCTGACCTGTCTCAGTTACTTGTGATTAATCTTTCTTACAATCGCTTTTCCGGCGAAATCCCGGCGAGTTTCGGCCGGCTTCAGCAGCTTCAGTACCTTTGGCTTGCGTACAACGACTTGGTAGGAACATTGCCTTCTGCAATTGCTAACTGTTCATCGTTGGTTCATTTGAGTGCTGAAGGAAATGCTATAGGAGGTGTTATTCCGGCAGCAATCGCTGCTTTACCAAAGCTTCAGGTGATATCTTTATCACACAATAATCTCTCTGGTTCCTTGCCAGCTTCATTGTTCTGCAATGTTTCCAGTTATCCTCCCTCCCTTAGGATTGTTCAGTTGGGTTTCAATGCATTCACGAATATTGTCAAGCAAGAGTCTTCTAAATGTTTTAATTCCTTGCAAATTTTGGATCTTCAGCACAACCAAATACATGATGAATTTCCTTTGATTTTGACTAACAATTCTGCATTGACGTCCCTGGATGTGTCATGGAATTTGTTCTCTGGGAAAATCCCAAGTGCCATTGGGAACTTGTGGAGATTGGAGGAACTGAGAATGACAAATAATTCATTTGAAGGTGCTCTTCCATCAGAGATTACGAACTGCAGTGACTTGAAGGTTCTTGATCTTGAAGGGAATCGAATGACAGGGGCAATTCCAATGTTTTTAGGTGATCTTAGAAGCTTGAAGACATTATCACTGGGAAGAAATCAGTTTTCAGGTTCCATTCCTTCTAGTTTTAGAAATTTGAGTAATCTCGAAAATCTGAACTTAGCAGGAAATGGTCTCAACGGAAGCTTGCCCGAGGAGGTAATGGGTTTGAGCAATTTAAGCACACTGAATCTCAGCGGAAACAAGTTTTCTGGCAGTATGCCAGTTGGTATTGGGAATCTTCAGCAGCTCTCGGTTCTGAATCTGAGTAACAATGGCTTTTCAGGCACTATTCCTTCTAGCATTGGGACTTTGTATAAGCTAACGGTTGTTGATTTGAGTGGACAGAATTTCTCAGGGGAAATACCATTTGATCTTGCTGGTTTGCCTAATCTACAGGTTATAGCTTTGCAAGAAAACAAGTTGTCTGGTAATGTTCCTGAAGGTTTCAGTAGCTTATTGGGTATGCAATATTTGAATCTTTCTTCCAATTCCTTTTCTGGCCATATACCATCCACATTTGGGTTCTTGACTTCATTAGTTGTTCTTTCTTTGTCTAACAACCACATAAATGGTTCAATTCCTCCTGACTTGGGCAACTGTTCTGCTCTGGAGAATTTAAATCTGCACTCAAATTCATTGAGTGGCCAAATACCTGCTGATCTAGGACGTCTTTCCCACTTGAGTGTGTTGGATTTGGGTAGAAACAACTTAATGGGTGAAGTCCCAGTAGATATTTCGAATTGTTTATCCCTGACATCCCTCGTGCTAGACTTGAACCATCTTTCAGGGAACATACCAGAGTCACTATCCAGGTTATCAAACTTAACTGTCCTTGACCTCTCTACTAACAACTTAACTGGAGAAATCCCAGCTAATCTTACCACGCTCTCTAGCCTGGTGAGTTTCAATGTGTCAAACAATAATCTGGTCGGCCAGATTCCAGTGATGCTGGGCTCCCGTTTTAACAACTCATTGGATTATGCTGGCAACCAAGGTTTATGTGGGGAGCCATTGGAAAGAAGATGTGAGACATCTGGTGATGGTGGGAATAAATTGATTATGTTCATTGCGGTGGCTGCCAGTGGAGCTCTTCTCCTTTTATCATGCTGCTGCTTATATACTTACAACTTCTTGAGGTGGCGCAGGAAGCTCAAAGAGAAAGCAGCTGGAGAAAAGAAGCATAGTCCTGCAAGGGCTAGTTCAAGGACCAGTGGTGGTCGTGGCAGTGGCGAGAATGGTGGACCCAAACTTGTTATGTTCAATAACAAAATCACACTCGCTGAAACAATTGAAGCAACTAGAGAATTTGACGAGGAACATGTGCTAAGCAGAACACATTATGGAGTGATCTACAAGGCCTGTTACAATGATGGGATGGTGCTCTCAATTTGTAGACTTTCAGATGGATCACTAGGTGAGAACATGTTCAGAAAAGAGGCAGAAACACTTGGCAGGGTGAGGCACAGGAACCTAACAGTTCTACGTGGGTACTATGCTGGCCCGCCTAACCTCAGACTACTTGTCTATGATTACATGCCTAACGGGAACCTTGCAACATTGCTCCAAGAAGCGTCCCACCAAGATGGTCATGTCCTTAACTGGCCAATGCGCCACCTCATTGCACTTGGCATTGCACGGGGCCTGGCTTTCCTTCACGCATCCTCAATGGTTCACGGAGATGTTAAGCCACAGAATGTCCTATTCGATGCAGACTTTGAAGCCCATCTTTCAGAATTTGGCCTAGGCAAGCTTGTAATAGCCACACCAACTGAGCCCTCCACATCAACTTCAGTTGGTACGCTAGGCTATATATCCCCAGAAGCAGCATTAACTGGAGAAACCACAAGAGAATCAGATGCTTATAGCTTTGGCATTGTGCTGCTGGAATTACTAACAGGAAAAAGGCCATTAATGTTCACACAAGATGAGGACATTGTGAAATGGGTGAAGAGGCAATTGCAGAGGGGGCAAATTTCAGAACTGCTAGAGCCAGGATTGCTTGAACTAGATCCCGAGTCATCAGAATGGGAAGAGTTCTTGCTGGGAATTAAAGTAGGCTTGCTATGCACAGCACCTGACCCCCTTGATCGACCCACGATGGCCGACATTGTTTTCATGCTTGAAGGTTGTCGTGTGGGTCCTGATATCGCGTCTTCAGCCGACCCCACATGCCAACCTTCACCCGCCTAGGTTCACTCTAATTCGTTTCCTTGTTTATTAATAGGTTGTGAGAGTAAATTTGCAATGCAACAGTAGCTAGCTAGCAACTTAGCCGTTCAATTACATCATGTTGTTGGTAGGTTTTTAATGTTAAAGAGAAAACAATATTTCTCTTTTATTGATTCTTGTTTTATCCTATTAAAACAACTCACCCCACGCCGTGTCGGGATTTCTCTCTTTTGGCGTGGGGACCAAAATAAGTCAAAGCTAAAAAAGAAGTGTGTTTGTTGAGTTAAATGATTTGGACAGTTGTGCTAGTAGAATAGGATAATGGGTTTGGAGCCGCCCCACAAGATGACTTCTCCCGCCCAAAACTCTATGTATCTTGGGTTACTGAAAATGTAGCCGTTGAATGTACAACATATTACTACTAGCTAAGTTGCTCCTATTCTTCATTTTTGGTGTCACACAATATTGATGTGAATGTGAGCGTGGAATCTGTCATTGATCTGGTCAATCAAGTAATTTGACTAAAATTGATGGGGAAATTTCAAACAAATTCAATGATTTACATGATCAAAACAAAGCTAGAATGAAATTGAAGAAAATAAAATATTTTTTAATGTGAAAATTTTTATGTCATGCTTTTTCCTTTTTTATTTGCCTTTTATCTCATATACCGCATATGGCAAAAAAACAAGAATTCACACAACTTGCAAGAACTAGTGTGCATTTTATTTTACTCATATGTTTGTCTTTAGTTGCATTAATGAAGTTTGAATACTACTAAGACTTGGGTAATTGTTCCTACAGTAGTTGTTTTCTGTGGAGTAATAAGAAAGGAAGGAAGCTGACAAACAAAATTCCTCTACCCTGCCTACAGTTTAATGGCCAAGGATGATGAGGGGTCAAAAGGTCAAGCGATCTGGGATTTTGAATATGACCTGGGTGAAAGAGACTAAAGCAAGAAAATGATTGACATGCTGACCCACTAATCAATTCATTTCCAACATTTTGTGAGGTGTTTTGTTTTTATGTCTTTCCCACTAAAACATGGTACAATGTTTTCATTAAAAAAAAAATTTAATCATATATACAATGTAATTTTTCGACAAAGGATCTAGCTCGCTCTACCCCAGTCAATGAATTTAATTTGTCTCTCGGTTAAAGTTAGTAGGTAAATGTTGAGGTCCTCTAAACCCCCCCCCCCCCCTCCCACCACACGACTATGCTAAAGGTGGACATAAAAATGATTCCCCATTAATAGTAATAAAATAAAGTAGCATGCACGAGGTTGAGATCTGTGTAAATCATATTGTTATCAGCTGCAGTGACCGTTAAGTCATCATCTATTTGTTTTTATTGTATTATATTTCTTATAAAGCAGAGAGCTACATCACTATCTTTTCAATGCTGGGAGTGCTACACATTGCAATAATGTTTATAATTACACGTTTTAGCTGATAGATCAAACTAGTAGACAAATCTGAAAATTTAACATTGGGTGAAAAACCCAACAGAGACAAAAAAGACTATAGGTGTAAAAAAAAAAGGCTTAAGCTTTGAAAACGGAGTTAGTCCCACTTGTTAATTTACTGTCTAAGATTCTTAAGTATATAATCATACAGTATGTTGGCGTTTAAAATTATAGGTGGTAAAAATAAAGTGTCTTAATTATTCCTTATAAATATTTAGTGCAAACAGATAATAAGTGAATAAAAAGAAATGGCTCCGGAAGGGCATGTAAACAGAGCACATATAGATAAGAATCTTCTCTCTCGAGTCCTGAGGTTTCAAACTATTAACACATAACTTAATAGCACTTCTTATGTTTTGTTTCTTAACTGTAGTTGAAGTCCTAATTAATCCTTTTATGAGCTCATTTACAAATTTGTATCTGGCAGGCATGTTTTACCCCAGTAAAGTTCAATGAAAGCAGCTATATGCAAAACTAACAAAATGAATATGCCTACAGTGCAATCATGTCAATCACATATGTTGTATCTCCATTGCAGTTATGCATCCTCACACTCAGAGCACCACCAGTGATCCAAAACATAACTCATGTAATGCACCAAAGTCACAGTTTTCATTAAAAGAAACACTACTGCTGTTATAGCTGGCTAGGTAGAGAAAACATGAAAAGAAAAGATGTTTCCTAAGGAAACAAAATATAACACAAAAGCAACCCCAACTCGGGTTGTAAAACACCTGGTCCATTGCTCTTCCCATCTTCCATCACAGACCCACCTCACTACATCAAAACTCTTGACACAATAATTAAAGTTCACTTTCACAGCTCATTCTGCCATTTTATTAGATAAAGGTCAAAGTAACAAAGAAAAGCAAAAAATCAGATATACTAAAACCCCAGAGTTTGGAGTTGTATTCAGTAAGTAATAGCAAAGATCAAGGTGGATTTCATATCGTCAGGTGTATCAATACATTCCAACAACAATAATACAATTGTATCAGCATTCAAGCAACAAGATGCTCCTCGTTATTGCAAAATACAGTAACATAAAAAATGAGACGACATTCTCTTGGTCACATACAAGGAAAAGACAGCTTCAAAACAATCACCAGTGGAACAGACAATGTGTGATGGACATGGAAAAGGAAACGGAGAAGATGTACCTAACAACTAGCATCGGCTATCAAATGTCAGTATAGTGATGCAAAAAGATTCCATCATAAACCTGAAAATACATTATTTTCTATTCTGCTCTAGATTGGCCAGCACGGGAAGAAAGGATGATGCCCACAATCAGTCCATACAAAGCCAATGCCTCGGCAAAAATAAGAATCAGGATCATACCAACAAAGAGTTTTGGTTGTTGTGCATTTGCTCTGTGGGAAATTAAAATAATGTTAGCATATGGAACTTGGAGGCATTAAATATAGCATATGAGAAAATGCAAGAAGATACTGCTATTTTATATCAGCACACTTTAGATCAAGAAGATAGGTACTAGATCTAGCAGTCAAACAAAAGGTCCTCCCCTGCTAAGAAAAAGAACATTAATATAGCAGCAACAAGGGAAAGTACAAACAAAGAAGCATTTTATTTCACAATGATACTAAACTATTTAGAAATCAATATTTTTCACCTTCATAAATATTTCAGAATAGCAACAATAATTTGCTATGCCAAAACTGAATTCATGATGACAGTCATATTTATACCTTGATTTCACAACAACATACCAAGTGTAATACTAGTATACCACAAATGGGATCTGAAAGGGTACAGTATACATAAACCTTATCCCTACCTCATAAAGATAGAAAGATTGTTTTTGATAGACCCTTGGCTTAAAATAAAGCATTTCCAAGCTGTTTGAAAAATATCTTGCCCATGTTGTTGCAAAATAACTAGAAACAGGTGCATAACTTATCCACCAACCATCAGATAACAGGCAACAAACATCTAATAAGTAAAACAGCAGCAAATGACTGCACTTTTTATTTCCTTACTAAAATAATAGTAACTATTAGTCCTAGAAAAAGTGGAAACAAAATCATCTGCAATTCGTTAATGGAGATCAGCATATGTGGAAAAAACAGAGTGATATCTTCCTAAAGAAAGGGCAACTGGCAACAGAAAACTAGATTCTGTTATTGTGCTAAATATTTGTATAAAAGCAATTAAACGGTCCTCCATTTTATATCAGTTAACAGCCTGCTCCTTTGGTATGCCACAACATGATCTTACAGTTGCTTTCATCTCAAATAGTTGATTAATTTTATGATAGTTTTAGGATTGAGAAAAGATAACAAGATCCCCTCCAAACTTGTCCACATAACTTAGTTTAGCAATGTAACTTTAAGGGCGTTTCTTTACCCCCCTCCCCCAATGTAATCTGAGTTGAATTTTGAATCATCAACTTTCTAAAGCACGAAGAAGGGAAAAACATTTTAAAAAAAACAGTTTCAAACTACACCACATGTCATCTTCTCATTGAATGACGAAATAAATTAATTACTCCCATATTTTACTAATTCTTTAAATATTTTCTTTTCACTTCAGAAGTTCTATATCCATTTCTTTCTTATTTTTCTTTCTTTTCTCTTTCTTCTTTTTTCAGTTCATCACTCCCAGTTCCATCGGAGCATCTCCTCCCAAATGTCAATATTCTTTTGCAGGATTTACTTCTTCTTTTCTTTTCTCTTTTTAACCGTTTCTTTGTTTTTTTCTGTTTTTCTTTGACAAGAAACTTGATGTTTCATTCGACAACATCATTTACAGCAGCTCATTTCGACATTAAGAAAAATGTCAAATCATTAGTTTAAGAATATACCCGAGAAAGTCGACTTTGACTAAAAAATTAAAGGTTTTGCTGGCACAAAAAGATTAGGGAGTCTTCTCCCAACTTATTTAAAAAAATATATTTTATGCAAAAACAAAGTTCGATCTTCAAAAGAGGTGGTGAGGTGTGGCTCAAAATAAAGATTGGAACTGAATTTGAAGTTTGAATTAAGGTTTTAGATTGAGGGATAAAATTCATCAATGAGTTTAGATTTCAGCTCAATTTTTAGAGAAAATTATGGTAGGTGTAGAAGTTGTTGGTTTAATTTGAAAATGGAAGGTCATCAAATGAGATAACGAAACCCATTTTCATTACAAAAATAAGAAAAATGAAAAGCTTTTTTTTTACAGACTTTACTGTTAGCTCATGTAAGAAGAAAAGCTTGGGGAAAAAAATAATCACTATAGCTTAGTGTAGCATAGGTTGTTCAGATTTATCCATGAAATGGAAAAAAAAGGACAGAGATGTTGTTTAGGAGGCGGTGAACTTCAGGACGACAATTATTTAGGGCATTTTAGTAATTAATTAGGGATTTACTAATGTGAAACTGTGATTAATAAAAAAAAAAATTGAATAGCTACAACAACAACATACCCAGTAAAATCCCACAAGTAGGGTCTGGAGATAAATTGAATAGCTAAGAAGGAAAAAACAAGAGAAAATTAAAATTTGTAGAATTCTGACGTGGCAGGGTGTACAACACCTACAATGACGAGATTGGTTCTTTGTTTTTAAGGAGATATTAAATTCAACTCAAATTACGTTAAGGGGGCGCTCGCAAAGTTACATTACCAAACTAACTTATGTGGACAAGTTTGGGGCGGATTTTATGTCTTTTCTCTTTTAGGATTTCACATTACAAACTTGAAACATCCAAGTTACAGGGACAATCCTTCTAATCTCACTACTAATGGAAGTTCCAACTAAATTCCTTGGTGCAAAAATGTGTAAAATGGAACAACTACTATTGACTGCATTCAGTATTTTTAAAACTTTCAGAGAAAATGACAAGTCTTCAGAGGATT
The DNA here is from genome assembly GCA_038996855.1 of Solanum aculeatissimum. Lineage (NCBI taxonomy): Eukaryota > Viridiplantae > Streptophyta > Magnoliopsida > Solanales > Solanaceae > Solanum > Solanum aculeatissimum. The sequence continues at coordinate 14,925 of JBCEWC010000982.1, forward strand.
TGAGCGAGACACGATATGAGAGAAGGAGAAGGAAAGAAAGAAGTAAAACACAAAAATTGACCGATGATCTGCTAGTCGTAACACTTGGTATCGATGAGGTCCTTATTTGAGAGGTAATAGTAGAGTATGCCTTTCCCATATGGATATTAAGTAAGAAAAGAATTTGATGTTTTCTGGTTGCACTATCTAGAAGTAGAAAGTTAACTCATATTTACTTAGTTCTTTGGATGATAAAGCTTTTAAACAATCTTTATAATAAACAGAAAGCACAACAAAGTCATTCTCTTTTAAATGTTAGAAAGATCGTCTTTGTTCTAACGACAAAGTCACTCTTTCACCATATACGGAGGAAGAATCACATAACATTCTAAGTTCCGACTATTCTAAGAATCCAATCACTTTAGGAAGCAATAGTAACAAAGAAAATCTAATGCAAATGGTAGAGTGCCTCGATAAACAACCCCCAAACAAAGTCCATTCACTAGACAGTCAAATAAGATGGCATTCATATAAGTACTAAAATTCTTAACATGACATAGGAGGTGAAAAATCCATTCAAGGAAAGATCCAAATCGATTCACTTCTGTTAGGATGAATTTACCATGAAAAAGTTGTACAGCAGTAGTATAATTTTGCACCAAATCGATTCACTTCAGTTAGGATGAATTTACCATGAAAAAAGGATGTATAGCAGTAGTATAATTTTGCACAAAATACATTACGAAAGCCAATCAATTCCAAGCCAATTAGGTGCAAATGAAGGAAAATTTTCTAATAAGTTATCTCTATGAAAGAACCAGAAGACTGAAAATTTACCTAACACCAGCATCGCCAACAATTCCAATAGCCATTCCAGCGGAAAGGCCAGCGAGACCACAAGCCAGACCAGAAGAAAGGTGTGCATATCCATCAAAAAGGTAATACGATTTGGTCTTAGGGTTAATCCCGGTACTGATAATGACTGCAATAATCAATCCATAAATACCTAACACACCAGCCATAACAACGGGCACAATTGACTTCATCACAAGCTCTGGCCTCATTACTCCCATGGACGCCACTCCCACACCGCTCTTCGCCGTTCCATAAGCAGCTCCCATACCTACAACGAATCAATAATTTTCGATAAGCTCCTAATCATTGAATCGGAATAGTATATTACTTTTTTAAGGAACTTACATGAGAAGACGAGCGCTGCAGCCGCCCCAAGGAAACCGAAGAAGGGCGCAGTTTCATCGCCGCTGAAAGTTGATGACATTGTTCCCTCCGACAAAATTTACCCGTGACCGATCGGGATTTGGAAGACCAACTTTCTGATGGGCGAGAGAGAATTATTGTCTGTGGCTCGGGTTTCGTTTATTGTCTTGTGTGGATCTTAATCACACGTTCTAATTTCTCAATTCACTGGACACGTCGTGCAAGCAACTTCTTCGCAGCTACCAAATTATGGGCTCTTATGTTCATGGGCCAGATCTATGGCTAGTTGGATACTACTAACGAAAGAGAAAATTATACGGATAAGAAAATATATACTAGTTAATGAATTAATATAGTTACAATATATATTATTTATAATATATAAAGAAAATCTTTATGAAAATAATATTAGGGTCAGATTGGGGTCAGGTTGAGATCGGGTTGGGTCGGATTTGGCTCGAGTTGGGTTGGAATGAGGTCGGGTTGGGTCGGGTTTAGTTCAGTTTTGGCTCGGGTTGGGCTGGAATGAGGTCGGGTTGGGTTGGGTTTAGCTCGGGTTGGGTTGGAATGAGATCGGGTTAGGTTGGGTTTAGCTCGGGTTTGGCTCGGGTTAGGTTGGAATGATGTCAGGTTGGGTTGGGTTTAGCTTGGAATTGGCTCGGGTTCAGGTCGGGTTCGAGGTCGGGTTTGGCACGGGTTCAGGTCGGGTTTGATTCGGATTGATGTAGGGTTCGAGGTCGGGTTTGGCATGGGTTCAAATCGGGTTTGAGGTCGGGTTTGATTCGGGTTGATGTCGGGTTTGAGGTCTGGTTTGATTCGGATTCGTGGTCGGGTATGCAAGTCGGGTTCGAGGTCGGGTTCAATTCGATTTCGTGGTCGGGTTTGGAGGTCGGCTTTAATCAACATTATATTTAAAGTGTGAATCACTTCGAAAAATTTTTACAATTAAAATTGTCATTTACTTTTCTTCTCAAACTATTATTTATTTTTCTTATAATAATTAAAATTAAGGAATCCTAAAGTATAAGATAAAAGAAAAATATTGAGCACGAGATATTAGGTAGAATCAATAATTAAGGAGTTCAAAAATATATACATACTAAAATTTAAAATATTAAGGAAGTTTTAGACGTCTCAACAAAAACATGACTATTATGACAATATTAAGGATTTTCAATTATTTGTATTATTCAATTTAATAATATTGACGTAACATACACGTGCAACACACGTACACTTAAACTAGTTTGAATTAATTATGGCTCGCAATAAATGTGTAATTGTAATTACAATTTGAGTTTTGATTCGCGTGATTTATATAGTAGTTGTGTGTGAATCAAATTATATAACGAAATATGCAAACAATGTGAATTGTATAGCGAATTATGCAAACGTTGTGCACGAATTGTATCATGAAATATACAAACGTTATATAAAAATTACGAATTATATAAATATTGCATGAATTATACAAGTGATGCTATAACTATAATTACAAAATGTAATTACTGAATTTATAACACTAAAAACATAATTAAGATATTTTTAAGTGGTTATATGCAAAAAATTCCTCTACAAAGAAATTACTTACTCTTTATACACGCATCCTTATTGAACATATTTTCTATTATTCCATATCATTTCAAAATATTTAAAACATTTCTCCTTTCCTTTCAAAACTTCACTCATCCGCATACATCACTTTTCCCTCCTTCATATGATCCTATCTTCCTTTTTTCAATCCTAAAATCTCTCTTATTTTCACTCCCTCAATCACAATATTTACCACATTCATTAGAGTTTTAAATTTCAAATTTGTTCACTATCGATTCAATCAATTTCAAATCCATTAATAGACTATTTCTTCTTCTTCAAAACCATTAATAGGTGGTGATGATTTTCATGAAAATAAATTCAAACTTTCAAATTTTCAGTTGAAAAAAGGTTTCTGGGGGGGGGGGGGGGGTTGAAATCGTTCCTAAACGAACGCTCTCCTTTACCAAATATTTTGATTTCTAATAATTTTTCCTTTTAAATAATGTATAATCCATACTTTTCAGCGTTATGATTCATTACAATTTATAATGTAATGTATGATATTTAAATATTATTTTGATACATAATCCTAAGTTTTTTAATCATCAATTTTCATGTATCATGTATATGATTCTATACTAGATACATACACCTTCAAATTTAAGTAAAGTTTGGTACTAAATACATCTAACTAGTATCATTCATAAACTCATGATTATTTTTATACATAACCTATGTCTTCTAGTTATGAAATTCTATGTATCATGTGTATGGTTCTAAACTAGATACATAAATGTTGCACAATTGGATACAAGTTATTGTCATATAGATTCAATTAGTTAAATATAGGATTATTCTTAATACACAATCTTAAGTTTTTCAATCATAAAATTATATTTATCATTTGTATGATTTTGTACTTGATACATAGTTATTTTAAATATAAATAAAAGTTTGCAATAAATACATTGATTTAGTATCATTCACAAACGTAGGATTAATTTTCATGTATAATTCTAAGTTTATGTATTATGTGTATGGTTATGTAATTGATACATAATTGTTCCAAATTTAAGTATAATTTTGAATTAGATGCATTCATCTGGCAACATTAACAAATCTAGTGTTATTCTTGATACATAACCCTACGTTCGTGAATCATGAATTTTATGTATTAATTGTATGATTTTGTATATGAAAAAGCTAAATAAAAAAAGAAATTAAAAATTGATAACTGATAACTGTAAGTAAAAATGGATGAGAAGATGAAGAAAATTTTTGTTACGATTTAAGATGGATCGGAGAGGAAAAAAATTGAATTGTTTAAAGTTCTTAAAACTTTGGGAGATATTGATATTAATTTGTTTTGCATGATTTGTAGAACTGACATTTAATTTTTTTAATTTTTTTTCTTGTAAACGTAATAACCATTCTGTCTAATGTATCAGAATTAATGTACTAGATGGCTCCTGTGTATCCAAATAGAAAAAAAAAATTGAAGAGATTTTTTTGTCATTTGAAAAAAATAAATAGGGATGGGATATAATTTACTCGTTACACTATGAAATTTATGTAAGTTATGCTACTATTTATTCTTTATTGGACTCCAATTAAAGGTTCCCCAATCCTTTTTATTTCCGGCTAATTTCAAATATGTAATAAAATAAGAAAAAATAGCAGTACTTGTAATCCAGAAAGGAAAATTATTTATAAAAAGCTACCCTAATACTTTCATATTCCTTGTTTTAGACTATTCTCGCGCATTTGATACCATGAGAATATACATATACTCTAATGGTATCAAGAAGGAAGGGATACTATTAAAGTATATAAATACCATTAGAGTTTAATAAATAAGATTGCGATTTTAATAAATAAGATTGTGGCTTTAATAATTTTTTCTTATTTATTTCTTAAAAGAAATCCTAATACTATATGATATCAATATGGTATCAATATACTAATGAAGTATCATAAATGATTAAGATCAGTCATATATGATATCACTATTGTATCATATCATGACGGTGTATCATAGAGCAGTGATGTTGACATCATCATGATGTCTTGCACGAAATAAGAAAGGAGAAAGTGAAGTAAACAGGTAACTAGTTTGGATTGAGTCTAGTTTTGATAAATAGTTTTATAATTAGGTCTATTTTGCATAGTTTTTCATAAAATTATTAATTTACATCAAACATAGTCATGTTTATTTACATAAAAAATAATCAAAGGTCATATGAAGTATGCATCGACTACAATATTGCTTGGCCAAAGACATAAAAAGTATACAACTATTATACAATATGACTTATCTATACATGAGTTATGCATTGACAATATATTATGATACGCTCAAAAAGTTGAATATAGCTTAACTATCGATGAAGTATACACTAATTATACATAGTATACACTTGCAATTCAAATCTCGATCAGTTCATAATCACCTCTAAACAGTCTCAAAAATTTAGACATGAAATCCTCACAATATTTTAAGTATTTCGATATATAATTCATTTGAAGTGATTCATGTTTTTCAAAGTCAATTTCTTTTTAAAAGAGTTGGATTAGCCTAGGTGAATTAGTAACAAAATGACATCCCCTGCCCCTTGGGCCGTTTCTCTTCAATTATAATTGGGCCGTCCGCTGGAAGCTGTTATCTGAATGGGCTAAAGCTTCTTGTTCATAGCGACCTTGGACTGCTAACGGAACAAGCTTCTCAATAGTTTATATATTTATCAAGGAAAATAACACTTTTAACCTTCCTCCTAAAAAATTATTTAAAAGCGAATATCTTTTTACTTTCATATTTCATACTTTTAACTATTCTCACGCTTTGATGTCATGAGAGTGTATGTATACTCTCATTGTATCAAAGAAGAAGAAATTGCTTGATACCATTAGAGTACATAGAGACCATCAGAGTTTAGAGTTTAATAAATAAGATTGTGAATTTTTTTTTCTTAAAAAAAGAGCCTAATCCTATATGATCGAGTATCATAGAGAATTATGCTCAATTCTATATGATACCGCTATAGTATTATCATATATCAATGGAGTATCATATAGTAATGATGTTGACGTTATGTGCTAAACAAAAAAGGAGAAAATAGGGTAAACAGATAAATAATTTGGACTAGATTCATTTTTGATAAATAGTTTCATAATTATATTGATTTTGTATAATTTTCCCTATTTAATTTTTGTACAAAATAATGATTGAAACGTTTAAATAAGAAAGAACTAATCATTGGTAATGGGTGGAGAGAAAAAGGTGAAGGAGAAGAAACACTTAATAATTCCATAAAAGAATATGAAATTAAATATATTAACATAACATAAAGAAGAAAGTTGTGAGGAAGACAAATTAATCTCTCTTTCCTAAAATTGATAATTTACTTAGTTATATACAATGTGATCATTCAATAAATATTTACAAACAAACTTTATTACAATGATTGATTTAAAAATTTCAAAAACAAGATAAATCATCCGTTATTACAAATAAAGATCAGATAACCTAACAAACGTTGCAATACTGTATATATAGTATATAGTTGATTAAAAGTTTGTTTTTTTGTTAGTGAATTAGACACTTGAGAGAAATGAAAGGTTTGCTTGACATGCAAAACACTGCAGTAATAAACAAGTAGTGGATAAAATTAATTATTTCATCACTTTTCATCATTAATGTATTTATTACAAAAGCTCCACCCGCACGGCCAATATGAAAAGCTTCTATATTACTCACATTAACACTAAGATTAATTGTAACTACCAGCACTTGGGAGGTAATTGATGAATATTCTCATGCAACTTATATAAGACAACACACTAAAAAGTAGGTTAAAAAGGTGCAAGAATAGGAATTATATACTCCATCCACCATAATTTTCATCATGTTATTTTACTCGACACGAAATTTAAGACAAAAACCTTTATAATTTATGATTTAAAATAAATTATAAAATATTTTGAAATTAAATTGTTACTTTCATCTTAATTTATATGATCCAATCTTTTTTTTTAATTAGTCTAAAAAGGAATAACAAATTTTTATATTTAATACTCCCTCCTTCCCATTTTAACGTAATTTGTGAGACAATGCATACATATTAAGAAAAATATTTAAAGAAAAAATTTAAATCATACTTTCCACAATTGCACTTTGTGAAGTCATAAATATGTAGTGTAATTTATCTCCTAGAAAATATGAAACTTCAATACATCAAAGGGTAGATATGAAAAAAGTTTCAAACATACATCTTAAACTTTGAACGTTGAAAAAACCCACAAAAATTAAGTTAATTTGGGACGGAAGGAATACCGATTTAACTTCAAAATATCAAGTTTACCCTCAGTGAAAGGAGTTGTATTCATACAAACATCTGTGAGTTATTTTAGACAATAAATTTTAAAATTCTTCTTTTTTTAAAAAAAAAATTCCTGACAAGTCTAACTACACCACATTATTTCAGACAGAGGGAGCACTAAAAATGATCGCTCTTTTGAAATTGACCAAAAAAAAAAAAGGTGTATCACATAAATTGAAAAACAGATAAATATATACAGTGTTGTGATCTGTTTGATATTACATCAGAAGTATGGAGAAGAAGTATCACACCCCACGTTCGACTGAGAATTATGTAGTGCTTCTCAAGCCATTTTAATCACAAATTGCACGATGACCTACACAATTTATTACCACTCTAATATTTACACTAGTTAGCAATATTTGTCGAGATGGTCATTCAATTATATATATTTTTCTCAAAAAATCACTTAAATTTAATTTTAATTCAAAAATTACTCCTTTATGGAGTACTCGTTTCACATAAAGTCATTCTATTTAGAATTTTAATTCAAAAGTCACTCAACTATGAATATTTTACTTATAAAGCCACCTATTTAAGTGATTTTTCCATTAAAATTTACTGACATGAATTTTTTATTTCTAACCAAAATTTTAAGAAATAAAAAGATATCTATTTAAAACTATTTAATTGTTAGGAAACGTTTCTTCAGCTTCATATCACGTTACATATTTAACTTGAAGATAGGTATATATATGGATTATCAGTTACCTCAAATAACTTCATTATTTCCCATTTTTACCCACATATAATATAATCCATTATTTTGGTTTAAATTGTGCAGGTCAGTCAAGTAGTGCAGGTCATAGATGGTTTAGCATAAATATGGTTTATTTCTCAAATTTTTTATTAGAAATAAAAATTTCATCTAAATAAAATTTTAATAAAAAAATTAATTACATAAGTTAAATAACTTTGCAAGTAAAACACTCATAGTTGAGTATTTTTGAGTTAAAAATTAAAATTGAGTGATTTTCTTTGAAAACAGTCAAGTTGAACGATTTTTGAGTTAAAAATTAAAGTTAAGTGACTTTCATTGAAAAATTCTAAATTAAGTTGTTTTTGAGTTAAAAATCAAAATTGAGTGACTTTTAGTGAAATGAGTCATAATCGAGTGAATATATATGAGATATTATTTCAATATTTGTCAGATGGCAAAGATGTAAAGTTAGGTCTTGGGCCTAACTCTCATCCCAAAAGATAGCTCAAAGGGAGAAAGATTGTCTAACTTTATAAGGAGTCTACCATCTCATTAATCGGGACTTTTGTCATTCTTCAATACCTCACCTCACGCCCATTGCGTAACATAATTGTTGTGTAGACAATTTTTAATTTTCAAGAGCCCAACAGTGGGTGAGATGAATCCTGCTCTCATACCATGTAAAGTTACACCTTGGGCGTAACTCTCACCTCAAAAACTAGCTCAAAGGAAGGAGAATTGTCCAAGTTTTACAAGAAATCCATCCTCTCATTAACCACCTACATTGAACTTTTGTCATTCTTCAACAAAATAACATAATGTGTCTCCGCTCCAAAAAGTTTAAAAAATTAGTATATATTATAACAAGAAAAAAATTTAGAGTCAAAGGTAGGACTTTTAACTTTATGAATTCCGAATTGCAAGTTCTTTTATTTATCAAATTTTAAATAAATTATATACATACATATATATATTGAAATTCGTGTCTGTCTCAGCCTCTAAAAATAAGGAATGACTGTTATAGTATTTTACTCCATATACTCGATTACCTTATTTCTACCTAAAGAGTAAAGATAGCTGCTATTTCAACCTTCTTCCTTTTTAAATTTCAACTTTTTGTACTCCTAGAGTTACTCCAACTAGAATTTCAATTATATCTCCTACTAAATATATGAAATTAATTGAAGTATTTGTTTTGAAAAATGGTCCATGAAAATCATGGGTAATAATACTAAAGATACTTTATGGAGCAGCGTATATAAACCTGGCAAGTGTAAGTAAGTAAGGATTAAGATAGAAAGCTCAGTAACCAAAAAAGAATCACAACTTTTGACAAAAAAAACAGGCAGAGAATAAAACATAGATTGTCAAGAGGCAAAAGAGAAACGTATCTAGAAACAAAAACACATTTCTGTCTGATCAATGCAAGCAAAAGAAGAAAATGGATGTAATTAGTCAATTGGGAAGTGCTATCATTGAGATACAATCATTTTTTTTTGGTTTTTTGGACCCCCCACTTATAAACTTGAAAGAAACTCTCATTAACACGGGGCAGTGTTGGAGCCACAGCCGTACTCTAATCAATAACAACGCCATTCATCTTCTTTATCGGAGTGTATGCCTTCACTATACTCACGAATCAAAATAGCAATAAGTAAAATACGGAAATAACAATACAAAATTTTACGTGAAAAAACCTCATTACTCAAGAGAGAAATAATCATGAACGGAAGAGAATAGACGAATTTATGATTTTGAATTTATATATAATTTTTGAATTTTAGAAAATGCAATTTAGTATATCCAATATAAATTATTTGCCCTTATTTCACTCTAACACCCATAATGAAAAATAAAAAATAAAACAGCTAGCTCTGCTGTGACCATCAATGGTTTCTTTCAATTCTTTCTCATTCAGAATTTGGCACAATTCCCCATTTCCCAACACTTTGTGTCAGGACACTTCCCCTCGAAAGGATGTAATTCACATACCTATTCAATTTAGAGGCAAATTATGAATGTAATTTTTGTTGCTATATGGTTATATTTTAATTCTTCCCACTCACAAATCCGATTTAAAAAAATACCTTCTACTTCAAGTGATTTTTTTTTATTATTTAAAATGATTAAATTATTTCGAATTCAAGATGGATGTTTGAATTTTTTTTTATTTGTAGTTTCATTTATTGAAGTTTTATATATTACCTTCGTCTCATATTATATTGGCACTTTCCATGTTAGACGGTGATTAAAAAATCATTAGTATACTAGTGAACTTTACCATTTTACCCTTTATTTATATCAATGTGTATTAAATTAAGTTAGAAAAAATATACATAAAATATAAGAATGGTTTACTCTTTGAATGGGAAAGTAATTAATCAGCCTCTTGAAATTTTCAAATATTATATTAATGGTGGGGTAAAACGAAAAAAAAATAAAATATTCTATCCTAATTTAGTAAGTGTCCATATAATATGAAATAAATATTTATAGATGTCCATATAATATAGGACAGGAGAGTATAAATTACACTGCTTGAGTATTTATTATTTCACACAAAAAGCAACAGTCAAAATTATGGTTCAAAACTTCAAATTATATCCTTAAATATTTTTCTTAATATATATGTATTGTCCCACAATTTTAGTTAATTTGAAATAGAGAGTACATATTATAGAACCCCACCCTCACCTTTTTTTTTCCTACTTATGCGTGTATATATAATCCAAGGAAAAATAATGTGTTTCATAAGGTTATTTTTTTTTATTTTTACGTATCATTAATTTTTGCATAGGAACCTTGCTAATATTTTCTATATGACTGTATCGTATCAATTTTATCAGATGTTGAATTGAATCGAAAGAAAACGTACTAGAATCGCTCCTATTATCATGTTTATATTTGAATCTTCCTTTTATTTATTTATTTAATATTTATAATTAAATACTCACTCCCACATATTTTCAAAATTGACAATATGTTCCCATCAAAATAGGTATATGGAACATTCCTTCTTGAAAGTGACAAGTGACGACAATATATGTTTTTAAGGTTTTCTCAATGTTTCCCTTACTCCCCCACATTCTGCTACTGCCTACTAGGTTGTACCTAGGTATATAAATAAAATAAGTTTCTATAATTATATTTTCAAGTCAATTATTCTAAAATAAAAAAATTGAAGAACATTTTCTGCATTTTAAAAGTACCGAACACCGATGAGAAACTAAAAAATCTTTGATAGGGAGCGTTTTCTTCGAATGGATTCTATACAGCACAAATTTAGATTAGTCGAGCTTTAATAAAGGTGATGAGAAACCAAAAAAAAAAAAGTAACAGTAAAGTAAAATAGGAACAAATTAACAATTTTCCTTTGAATTTCTTGCAACTTTGGCCAAGCTAGTTTAATTTGAAGGCCATCATGTAGCATAGGAGTTACATTCTGCATGAAAATTAATAATACATCACTTTGGCAAATAACATATCTAAGGTAAAATAACCAAGTTTTTTCTTCACTAATTAACAAATGCATGCTTACTAATCACATGTAATTAGGAATATTGCCTAAATTCCTCCACAAGTTAGATAAAAAAAAAGCTCACTTGTTAAGGACTTGTCTTTTTATTTTTTGGTAATAAAAAGGGAATGAAAATGTAATACATATAAAAAGACTTTCAAGTTGCAAGGAAGTTTGGCTTGTGCTCCTAGAGTGATATACACATGACAACATCTATATGGTTATCAATCAATCAGTCACTAAACAGTAACTTGGTAACTTTTAAATAATATTATGGTCCATTAATTAGGCACAGGATTTGTCCACTTAAATTTTTGACATGATGGTCAATCATCAACATCTCATTTCTAGAGGAGGCAAGTAACTCTAATATATTTTATATCGAAATTAATTTTAGTGATTCTAAAAAGAGTACTCCCTAACAATTACTACTAATTATAAGGTGGTAAAAAGTGATTAAATTTTAATCATGATTTTTATGGTAAGACGTTATAATCGTGAAAAGTGATATGTTACAATTGTTTTGTAAAATGACATATGTAGTATTTGGTACCTAGAAGAGTTGTGTAATCATAATGCATATGCTCCCCCACCCCCTAACCCATCCACCCCCAACAATGAAAAAGAATCTTGTTTTTCACACATCTAAATTAAATATATAATATAATAATTTACAAGTATATTGAAATAATGGTGAAGTTTGTTAGGACCATTGATTTAGAGACAAATAGAGTTTTTAGGAGTGTGATTTTTCTTCTTCACCAACCACCATGTAACCATAAGTCAATAATTTCACTAAACTAAAGGGTAAGCTGTTATGTTCTTAATTAGTACTACTTAATTAATTAAACTCCATTATATTAATCCAAGGGGGGATTTTCCGACAGGGGGTGTTTGGAGGAAAGTCAATGTCAAATGTCTAAAATCTTGAGAGGACCCCCATCAAGGATATTCCTTTGGCTCTTTACGCTAACCGGTATTTTTGCACTTACTTTTTTATATACTTTGTATTGCTATTCAACACATGTTTGACATACAAATATTAAATTTTTAAGTGTGTGATTATCTTATATAAAAATTTAAATTGTTGGATGTAATATATTTTTGATTGATTAATTAATATATTTTCAATACGCCTCATATTGGTTTAATGTTTTTTTCCTAGGCTAAGCAGGTGTTTTGAAAAAAATAATACTCCCTTTGTAACTTTAAAATTTCTCTTTTACTCTTAATAAAATAATTCTTAATCACACAAATATCTAAGAACAATTTTATATCACAAGTTTCGAAAGACTTCCTTTTTTCCTTAAACAGTGTCAAGTCAAAGGAAGTCACATAAAATGGAACGGAGAGAGTAGGTGATAATAAGATTTGAACTCAAGATCTTTGTTTATTTTGATACTATATTGAAATGAATGATTATATCGTCAAAAAATTTAACAAGTCGTAGGGATAAATAACAATATGAGTCTTTGTATATGTGATAACTCATCCCACTACTGAGGTGTAAATGGTGGGATAAACAATTCCATTACTATCTACTTACAAACGTAGGATAAAATAATCCTATATTTTATCATGAAATAATTATAGCCTATATCTCGTACCAGATGACTCCTAAAGAGTTGAGATAGGAAAAGAATAATATGACATAAAAAGTCAATAAAGTGAGTGAAGGTCTCAAATTTGAAACCCCTTGGTAACGAAAGCAAAAGGATGTGTCTTTTGGGTTGAGCTTGTCCACCGGACTTGCCTAGTGCAAGTTACCTCTCCTCTATGGTTTGCGAGCTTTTGCATAGGAGCGAGAGTTTTTCCTATGCGCATTCAAAAGATAGCAACTGTGGGCTCCTCTTGTCATAAAAAAAATATGAAAATTTTGAAATATCAATTCAATAAAAATTGAGGAATCTTAGTAGTTAAGTTGGTTGACTACATGAACCCTCACCTTGTTGGTAAAGGTTCAATTACCTACATTGTAATTCCCATCCCCATTTCCCCCTCTCCTTCCTTCAATTTTTTTTAAAAAGAAAATCAATAAAATTTAAAAGAGATTAAACTATTACTTTTACTCGCTTAAATTTTAATAGCAAAATTATTTGATATTTATACAGAGGGACAAGAGAAACTTGGGGGGGGTGGGTGTGGACCATGTTAGTCGAATGGGTTGAATGATGAGGTCCGCCGAATGATGGGAGGTCACAGCCGACCGCACCCCTTTGACGTGAACAACCAATTAGTCCACATCACTTACTAGCCGCCCGATTAACAAAGCTTCACTTCACCTGCCGCCTCTTTCCTCTCTCCTATCCTATTTTCAATAATAATGATGCTTATTAAATTTCTTTCGCTTCTTATTTAGGCTTAATTCTTAAATAAAAGTCTTTCAATTCAAATAATCTTTCGATGATTTATTTTATTTATTTGAACATATTTAAATATTTATTTCATACTTGCGGACATTGTCATAGCCATGACCTCTTGCGTGCAAATAAATTGAGGTGCATACATTATATTTGAATTCAATATTTCAATCTCAAAATCTTAACGATTGAAGATAGAGTGATAGAGGTGACATAATCATTCTTAACCTTGGACCTCTAGAGCAACACCTAGCGCCGTCCTAATTAAGGATATTAGGTAATTTTAAAAGTGCGATTACTCATGTTTTAGCCACAAACTCTAGGTTATTGGAAGCCAGTTCATATGGTTTTACCTCCTTGCTTCTGTACAAGTACCACAAAAAACAACAACAACAATATAATAGAGTAGTACTATTAATTAACAACTGGGAAAAAAGTATTACAACTTTAGTATACTTGTTGACTTGTTACTTTCTAATGGAAACTTTGGCCGACCATATATATAGATTGATGGATATTGCTTATCATCCTTTATCCTAACAGTAGCAATCTAACTTACCTTTCTTGATCAAAGGTCATGCTCTACTATTTAAAGATGGATTTAGAATTTCAAATAGGGGAGTATGTAAATTATTATTGTCATGATGTAGGCTAATAAATGGAACGTAGTCCTAAAAGCATATTTCATTTCAAATCAACAACGATGGGTATGGCTATACCTACATGTTGATATACTATTTACTTTAGCACTTGTTGTTGCGTTTGATTTGGTGTGAATCCAAATCAGTTAGAACCCAACATATATAAACTAAAATTAAAAAGAATCAGTTAGATCTTTATCAATCGAATTTTCATCAAATTAGTGACGGATACATTATTTTTGTTTTGGGAGTTAGGAAAATAAAAATGTAAAGTACAATTTTCAAAAAAAGATCACTGACGATACTTCTCAAGCACGTTTACAATATCACTTTACAAAGTTTCATTTCTTGATGAAAAGAAAAAGTCAAAAAAATTAGACAGTCTGCGTTGCGCACCCAACAGGTTGTATTTGCGGTCCAAGTTGGGTAGGTTAGTACAATTGGACTATCTTTCCTCTTTGTTTTAGGCGGTTCAAAATTAATATATAGAAATATAAGTAATACTTTATATACATATCATATATTTTTTTATTGAGGGGATTCGGGTGAACCTCCTGGCACGCCCCGCAGTGACCAAACTATTCTAAGGAGCACCTTACTGAAAGTGGATATTAAAAAAAAACAATAAGTTTTTCAAGACATCCCAAAGATATAATATATTTATTCTTATTCTATATTTAGACTGGAGTAGGGAGCTAGGTTATTTTCCTGGGAATTACCAAACAGTTAGCCTATATTAGCTATTCTGTTTAACAAAGTCAAAAAGTTAATAAGCAGAGTAAATGGATAAAATGTGGTCCACCAATTTATTAAAAGAAAATGTTCGAGTTGCTTCTAGTTTTGGGTTGTCAATCTCAAATCTGTTTTTCTTTTCTATTTGAGAACAAATAGATCTTGCATAATTTGGAAGAATTTAGCTCAATGCATTACTGCAATATGTATGATTTGTTTAGGTTATTTATAAAGAGATCACATATGACTAATTGACTAGTAATGTCTATACAAACTAAGTGCTAAGTTTTGATATCTATTACTACCATATGTTACCATATTCACTTGTACTATATTTTGAAAAGTTTATATAAAAGATGAACAATTAGAGATCGAACAGATTGTCTAATTCTATTGAGTTTAACCTATGCGTATTGTCACCAGTGAAGTTTGGAGGGACTGGCATGTGAAAAGTCTTATTTCTACTTTTTTGGCTCAAGTAATTAAGCATAATAAAATCACATATGAAAAGAAAAATACAAGAGTGTAGAAGAGCACAATAACGACACTATATAAAAACATATACTAATAAAAGTCAAAGAACAATACATTATAGTATGTGAATAATAATAACATTCCTGATTAGAGAACTAGACGTCACTCGATTAACTAGTAACCAAATAATTATTCAGATAAAGGAAATTAGGCATCGTTTGGTCATCTACTAGTTCTCGACTTTCGTCATATATATCTTCCTATACGCACTCACTGTTGGTGTATTATGTAATATTTTTGCAGTGTCAGTACATACAATATTTATCTATTTTTGGAGTATGTATGCTAGAGGAAGGGGAAAGTGGAGGCCAACCTTTGAGCATAGTTTTTCATGTGCACATAAGATTTTTATACATTATGATTTGGTATTCCTTTGTTTATCTTCTACGGAAAGTAGAACAACCTATACGCATTCTGACTAATGGGTGATAGCCACTTTGATTTTCTCCAAAAGCCTATTCTCTGCTTTCCCTTTTTCCTATAGTTCCTTCCTCAAAATACTTGTCCATTTTAATCATTTGGTTACACTAAAATGCCCATTGACAGTGACACCATTTTTTCAGAATATTTATATTTGGAGCAGTTCAATTAACACACATTACAAAATTAATCAACCTCACCGTTTCTACGTACTAGAAGACTAATTGGTTGGCCGGTTAATTAATTATTGCATATCAAATTCTCAATCGGAATTCAAATGAGTCACATCCGAACAAGTGCTTTTCCTGTGAGTACCAAATTAATTAAAATCTTTAAATAAAAATAATAATACTGCCTCTGTATTTATAAAACTTTTTATGAATAGATTTTAATTATCTCGTTAAATGATGAAGGGTCGTTTGGTGCGCAAGATAAAGTACTGAAATATCTCATGATTAAGCTTTAAACAATATTTATATTGCCTTT
The DNA here is from genome assembly GCA_038996855.1 of Solanum aculeatissimum. Taxonomy (NCBI): domain Eukaryota; kingdom Viridiplantae; phylum Streptophyta; class Magnoliopsida; order Solanales; family Solanaceae; genus Solanum; species Solanum aculeatissimum. Next base: position 31,424 of record JBCEWC010000982.1, read on the forward strand.
GATTGACAATATCATAACAATACGTGGTAACAGAGCAAGACTCATCTCATCAATGTTGGACCCCCAAAATTAAAATTGTCCACGCAACAAATGCTAAACACTGGGAGTCATGAGGTGGGGTGTTGAAAAATGACAAAAATCTCATATTGATGGTTAATGAGATAGATTGATTCGCTTGGACAATCCTCTTCACTTCAAGTTAGGCTTAAAAGAACTAATTTTACCGAACTACCCTAATGTAAATTTATTAAAGAGTGTCTTTAATTTTCTCTGTGGGAAGATAGGCAATGACGTCAACAATGGGGACAACTTTTCAATCCCATGCGCAATTAAGCGGTCCACCCCTCCAATTCCCCCCACCCCACAAAGTCCCTCTTCTCCTTCTCTTTTAATACTTGCTTTTATTTCAATCTGTGGAGCTTCACTTCTCTGGCTAGCTCTCTCTCCTTCCAATATTCTCTCAGTTTTTCACCTTCTACATATTTGTCTTCTTCTCAATTTCCTTCATCCAATCATTAGATCGAGCTAACAAAAAACATTGCAGGTATATATAGCTTTTTTCATCACTGATGTATACGTATATGCATTTCATGCAAACATTACAGTGCTATCTGAATCAACTTACGTATGTATAACCAAATCCCTTAATTATCTTGCATCTCACAGAGTCATGGTTTCCACGTTAAACCTGGACTACTACCATATTTAGAATTGCATTATTTGTTGACAGTTTGTTCTAATTGTAGTATGTGACTCTGCAAGCTTTACACTGAGATTTTTCACCTTCCCAATCTTGGGATGCGATAAATAAGAATCTTATCTCTTACATTAGTAAGTTGTTGAAAAATATGGAATTGGAATGGTCCTGCGCATACTGCACCTATCAAAGAAATGATTCAGAAAAGTGTCAAGTTCATTGTAGACAAACAGACAAGTGGTTCAGATTATTTCCTTCTTTGGGATATGATACATCATATTCTTCCTTCAAACATTCAAAATTTTCATACACACACTGCCTATAGCTAGTGACTTTTCATCTCTTTTTCCCTTTCTTTACATACCCTTTTTGGCAAGCTTGAATATATCCCATAAGACCCGGTATTCCTTTTTGCCTCCTTTTTAAACCAAAGCGTGCCTAATTCTAGTACTTCTTCTGTTTCAAAAGAAGTATTAACTTTTTTTTTAATCTGTTTAAAAAAAAATACCTTATTTCTTTTTTTCATAATATTTCATTTTCAATTTTTCACTTGACATTTTTACGATCATAAGATTAGAGTTTATTTTCTTAAACTTCGTGTCAAGTCAAATCACATCATTCTTTCTGAAATGAAAAGATCCTTCATCCTCTAACAACCCATCTTGAGAAATCCCACATCGACAAAACACAGGAGAGATGTTGGGTATATAAGTAAACAAGTTTTAACCTATTGGCTTAAATCTAAAATGGACAATATCACTGGCAGGCTGAGCTATTACATCCTCTAACACACCTCACTTGTCATCCCTCACCGATTCTTTATGCCAAGCCAAATAATAAACACTTTCCCATTGTTCCGAGTCAAGCACCTTCATATAAAATGAAATGATGGGAAGTATATACGTTTTAGCTTGTTACATGTTTTTTCTTGGACAAACAATTAAATTTTGGCTTTCCACAAGGACAATTTTTTTTTCTTTTTATTTATCCTGTAATATATATAATTAATGAGGAGCATTTTGTAGTGCAAGGGTGGAATGTTTTTATAGTCCTATAGATGTGATGAAGAGGGGGTTGTTGATCCATCATTCAACTAGACAAGACACCATCATTAGCTCAAACTTTCATTTGTCCCATTTTCCTTTCAATTCTAATCAGACGTGAAATATACCAAAGAGAGAAGGGTGACTCTCCATCCCCCTAGAAAGCAAACCCTCATCATTTCGTTTTCTTTTATTTCCTTTTCATCTCATCTTCTTTAACCCCACCATTAAATTTAAATTATATCACCCTCAAAAAACAAATAAATAGTAGGTTTTATTAGACTAACACGCGCTCATTTTCTATAAATAAATTAAATTGTTTGATGATTACATGTGAAAGCTCTTATTTCCATTTGTAGTGTTCATAATATGCTACACTTCACTTCTTTTTTCCTTTTTTTTTTGTAGCTTTTCATATATAGATCTTACACTATATGGCTACTATTTGATCATGTCCCATGAGTTATTATTGGCTATGACTTTGGAGTAAAAGAGGTGCAATTATATTAATGCGTTGAATGATCTTGTCTTTTGGTGCTGAATTTTATGCAGAAGTTACATAAATTAAACAGTCATCATGGATACAAACGAATCATGCGTTCCGCCTGGATTTCGATTTCATCCAACGGATGAAGAGCTCGTTGGGTACTATCTTAGAAAGAAAATCGCATCACAAAAGATTGATCTTGATGTTATTAGAGACATTGATCTCTACAGAATAGAGCCATGGGATCTTCAAGGTATCGTCTTCATCTTCTTTTTTCATGTTAGGGTTTCTTATTCAATCTCAGTTCTATGATAAAATGAGGATACCATGATAAGCAAGCAGCAAATCTTGATCCATTGGTAGCAGAGCCACTGAGGGAAAGGTTGGCTTTTCACTAGAAGCTCAGTATAGAGAGTTGATGGATCAATTCCCTCGATATCAATGAATATAAATGGAGAATCTAAGGGGCAATCTTCCTTCTATCTATCTTTAGTTACGTTGTTGAATATAATGATGGAACATTTGGGTTCATTTATGTCCAATAAAATTCAAACAAAATAAGATTTTTGAATGGGGAAGAGTAAATATTATGACAAGATGAAAGCAAGAGTTCATGCATCATACGTTTGTTCTAACAATTTAAACTTTTAGATGAAAATTATATATCTTTCTTTTTTAATTATGAGCAGATAAATGTCGGATCGGATATGAAGAGCAAAACGAGTGGTATTTCTTCAGCCACAAGGATAAGAAGTATCCAACAGGGACCAGAACTAATAGGGCAACAATGGCAGGGTTTTGGAAGGCAACAGGAAGAGACAAAGCTGTATACAATAAATCAAAACTTATAGGCATGAGAAAAACACTTGTCTTCTATAAGGGAAGGGCACCTAATGGCCAGAAATCTGATTGGATCATGCATGAATATCGTCTTGAATCTGAAGAGAATGGTCCTCCACAGGCAAGTACTTCATCTCTCTTACTGAAAATCTTGACTCCGCCACTATTTACAAGTATTACACCTCCTGAATTTCGATCTATATATACGCTCTAATTATTTTTAAGTAAAATATTTAATTTCTCAGTCAAATTAAACAGCAAGTGTGCTTTTTGTGGCAAACTACAAGTGTGCTTTCTTTATTAGTCCCTTTTTGTGAGGTCGTTGATCTTTCACTCTTCCAAAAGAGATTTTCCCAAATATCTTCTTACCTACAACCCATTTGACTAACTTCTTATATCTTTACTGCACAATTCACATATGTACTCCACTAAAACAAAGAAAAAAGGAAATCACATAGAAAGACAATTAGATGAACTATCCTATCATTACTTATTAACTGAGTTTTACTTTTATACCAAAATTTTAGTCAAATAAAGATAATTCTAGGTGTTGAGACTATAATTAAGTACAGTAATTAATTATTAGTGTGCTCTCTTGCAACTTAATATATTTTTTAGATGACTTTGGTCACACATTTATCCATAAAAATCGAAGTAGTAAACTTGTAAATGAAATAAATTACTTGTCACTTACTCCCTTCGTTCATCTTTACTTGTTCAGTTTGAAAAATCAATAGTATAATTTATCATTTTGTATTTATTTTACCTTAGTATCCAATACTACTCATTTTCAACATTTGGAATAACTTATAATTAATAGCTAGGGATGATATAGTAAATATTATCCTTTTGTTTATTGTTTTTTAAGGGGTGTGTCCGATTAAACAGGGATAAGTAAAGATAGAAAGAGCGAGTATAACAAATTAAAATGCTTTGATAGTATGCAAGTTATATCCTAATAACTAATTTACTTTATTGAACTGTTGCAGGAAGAAGGATGGGTGGTTTGTAGAGCATTTAAGAAAAAAATTACAGGGCAAACAAAGAGCAATAACATGGTTGAAGGATGGGAGTCAAATTATTTCTATGATGAAGCAACTACTACAGTAAGCTCAATAGTGGATCCTCTTGAATACATCACAAGGCAACCTCCTCCTCCTTCAAATAATTTCAACATGGTACAAAACAATCTACTATGCAAACAAGAGATATCGATGGAAGCAGCCGAAAACAATCTCAACTTTTCTTATACAAATTCAGACCAATTCATACAGCTTCCACAGCTAGAAAGTCCCTCTTTACCACTCCTAAAAAGGCCAATTAGCTCCATGTCACTCGTCTCTGATAATAACAACAACAACAATAATAATCACGAAGATGATGGAAGCAAAAATGTAACGGCTGATTGGAGGGCACTTGACAAATTTGTTGCGTCTCAATTGAGTCATGAAGAGTCAACATTATACGAAGATGATCATCACAATTGTTCCGATTTGGGAATGTTGCTATTGCTGAGTGATAGGGGAGAAGGACCTAAGCTGAATGAGATCTTGAGTTCGAGCTCTGAGGATTGTGATATTGGCGTTTGTTTATTTGACAAATGAAGAAGAAAACGATCCATTTGAAACTACTATACATATATATAATATATATATTATGTAAGTAAAATCTATTATTTGTGAAATTATTAATGAGTGAAGAGAATCATCCATTGCAGTGGAGTTGATTATATATAGAATTGCAAGGATGTTGAAGGAAATTGTTTTTATGATGAATTTATCAGCATCTAGGAAGAACTAGCACAACTAATAAATATTTTATACGTGCATGTGATATAATGAATTTCGATAGTACGTATTTAACCATATTTTGACTTGAAGTGATAATATATTTTACTTCTATTCTACTTCTTGTTTTTTCTATTTCATATTATCGTGTCATATAAAAGATAATTACTTATTTATAATCATGAGAATTTTTTGTACGTGGTACAAATGTAAAGTTATTTTACACCATCGGGCTAAAATGACTTTACAACAAGTCAACAATGATTTGGTAATTTGGAAAATTAATTTAAAAAAATCTACACTTATTTGAGACAAACCTAAAAGTGGTAGTAAATTACAAAAATTCTCACTTCAACTTTCGGTTGACCCTCATTTGAGACATTCTCATTGGCCTGTTTTTCTTTTGCTGAGTTTCACTTTTGACAAACCACAAAGAGACATGCATGTAGTGTGTCTATCACACCTTTTTAGTTTTACAACTCAAGTTAGCTATCGTGGATCGATCGAGTTGGTTGTTTACATCTATACAGAGGTAGAGCTAGAAGTTTGAATAATGACTTGACCAAACGTAATATTTTTTACTCAAATAGTGTTTTTATATGAAGAAATTTTGTAAATACGTACAAATACTAAAGGTAGAATCTAATTATTAACACTTGAAGTCGTCGTTATCTGGTGCGTGGACAATTTTTAATTTTTGGGGGCCTAACATTGAGTGAGATGGGTACGACTTTGATATCATATAAAATTAGGTCTTGAGCCTAACTAACACCCCAAAAACTAGCTCAAAGGGAGGAGGATAAACTTTTGTCATTTTTGAAGAGAATCCATCTTTAAAAAAAGGAATTAGGGCACATAAAGTAGAGTCCTTGTTCTTTTTTCTTCTTAATTATTTGAGGAAACTATTTCATGGAACGGAATAAAAGAATTTTATTTGACAAGTGTAGGACTATTGAGGAAATGTTTTGTAATGGTTTAAAGGGGATATTAGATTGATGATGAAAAAGAGAAAGCATAATAAACATGGCATGAAGTTGAAAATATTAACAAGAAGAAATATGCTATAGTGGGCCAGTGTGTTGGCCAGCATGCGCTGTGTGCACCATCGCAATGGCTTCTATTTTGGCATGCTTTGTCTCTTCTAAAAAGTAACCATTTGGACAATAGTTGATGGAAATAAAATTAGTAACCTAGTTGAATGAAAAAGAAAAGTACTCCTCAATTTCAATTTATATGATAGTCTTCAAAGGGCAAGCTCAGTCCACTAAAATTCTCGCTAGGCGCAGGGTTTGGAGAAGTCCCCGACTATAAGTGTATATTGTATGCAATCTTACCTTGCATTTCTATCAGAGACTATTTCCAAGGCACGTGACAATAACTTTACTAGTTACTAGTGTTTGAGTTTTAAAAATAAATCATAAATATTTGTATGATTATATATCAACTTATCAATTATTATGTACTGACCTAGAGAAAAGATTGTCACATAAATTGAAATCAGAGTTGTTTCTCGTAGTGCCGTACACATGCCTAGTTCAAATAAACTTAAAATTTTGGCATTTACTAGTTTGATACCAATCAGTCTTGTTATCATGGAAATGGGTGTCCGACAATAAAGTTTACAACATATTTTTGTATTTGTAGAAATCTAACCAATTCAATTTCTTTCTGTTTTGGAGGTGCAAAGTTCAAACCATCATATTGGGTTTCATGGTCGCAAAGGTTATGAATATTTTCTTTCTCTAATTCTTATTTTGAAATATCCAAAAAAGTCTAATATGTTGAATTACTGCTCAACAAAACATTTGATAAATAGTTAATTATCGTAGAAAATGCTTTATCCCAAACAAATTGAATTGCTTTTGTATAGAGTGAGGAGAGAGGCGAGCAAAAGAGGGAGGGGCAAAGATAGGAGAGAGGTGAATTGTTTTTGTATATTTGTTGTATAAGTATGTATATATAACTACTATGTATATTTATCAATAATTGTATTTGTATATCTATTGAATTAATATATATATGTAGCTATGGATACAATAGTATTAACGAATACAATTTGTATCGATAACCAAAATTGTATCAAAGAATACAATTGTATCAATATTATATCAAATCAACATTTTTATTTATATAATTGATTGTTATCATTTGTATCAATTGTATTAATGAATACTCTTTGTATTCGAATACATTTGTATTAGTATTATATCAAGTTCAACATTTATATTTGTATAAATAATTATCATTTGTATCAATGTTGTATCAACGAATACATACTTATTTATATTTTATATCACAGAAGAGAATATAAATAATTGACATTTATTATTTGTATTTGTATAAATAATTGTTATAGTTATAACGTATTGAGAGAGAGAGAGAGGAAGTAGAAAGAAGTGAGAGAGAGACAGAGGACACAGAGAGGAGAGAAATGAGGGAGAGAAGACAAAACGAGAGAAGAGAGACAAATGACATTAAAAAAAGGGAAAGAAAATAAAAATAAAACGCTAATTATAACAATTCCTATAAATTATAGTTCTTTCAAATCATAATAATGTTTTATCATATCTTACGTGATATTTGCAACTATATATCTCTCCATTCAAGTAGCAACTAAACGGACAGTTTTTTAAATTTAATTTTTTAATCAAAGACCAAAGGACAAAATATTCACCTTTCCATCTTTTTCTTTTTGTTTCTTTTAGAGTTACGTTTCACTTTTCCTTTTACAAATTCTCAGTTTGGGGGTAGACCACAAACAGTAACATATGATAATGCCCCCTTCAACGGGGTACAAAAAGTTAGTCACGCCACAGGTCATATTGTACTGATACTACCTTAATTAATTAATCAAAAGGACACATTACAGCTTTTCTTTTTTATTATACCTAGAAAAACCAATTGCAATCATGAGTTAACCTAATTACTACTATATCTTAAACTGCATATGTTGAAACAGCATGCCCTTTTCCTCCAATTTATAATATATGTTGTTACCTAAATTACTCAGACAGGTACCACTACTTTTGATCATTAATTATTTAGTAATCCTCTCTTATTTTATGTGCATAATAATTTCCCCATCTTCCATACCTTATCTTGCATCTCCACAACTGTTACAGAAATTGTTAATAAACAAGTCAGAATTTGTTTAACACGTAGTCTTGTGTGGTCCAAATATCACATTCAGTCCTGCAGAAAATGACCATCACTCATGGTGACATAGTTAGGCAAAATATTTTTTTGCTTTACTCCTAAAATGGGCATCCAAATTCACTTTAAAATTCATAGGGCCTAATATATCTGTATTTGTACAACTCAAACTTCATCACTGAGAGGGCTGTAATGTTTCCACAATGGACAGTAGAAAAACATGTCACACTACTATCAATCATCAAAGAGGCATGCAGCAATCAATCTATTAACTGCACATGAAACATGAACCAAGTGGGAAACATGTGGTCGTAGATAAAAGATATATTGACACTTTGCAAAATGACTGGTACCCGGGGAATCTTGGTAGCACAGTTGGTTGACTTCTTGAACTCCACTTTGTTGGTGAGAGTTCATCCCCCAATTTAGGGGGAAAAAAAGTGACTAGGTACCAAATACAAAGATGCCTGCACAATGAGACTAATCAATGTTAACCCCTTCAAGTAAACAATTACTGGAGAGTGGTTAACATTATTGCTTCAAACAAAACAAAGCTCAATCAGGGGAAACATGGCAATCCAAGCCAAAACACAAATATTTGAAAAAACAATGGCTGCAAAAAATTCCAAATTACTTGAACTGTTTTTTTAGTCCGTCCTAAAAAAGATTTGACACATTTCCTAATTTGACCAATATTTAATGACACTCAACATTTTACCCATGTTGGATCGCACTGATTAGAGTAGTTATGAGATATTGCAATATCTTCCCATATTTTTCAACTTCGTGCCAGCAAACTACATCACATAAATTGGGATGGAGGGAGTAGTAGTCTGCCACCAACAGCTTATTTGTAAGGAAAAAAAAACACACTTCATTCGAAAAAACTTAGGATCTCCACACTAAGTTTGAATAAAATAGTTTAGGGAGTGGGTGAGTGTGGGGGTTTCTTACATGCTTTAAAAGCATCCAAAGTAACTGTTCAGTCTTGTTACAAGTCGATCATAGTTCTGTTCTGTCCCTAATTCACCAACCTTAACCAGCAAGCTGTGAGCAACAAATAGATGGGGTTAGGTCTCCATCCACATATGCAATTGGACCACTACTGTAGAAGAGATCCCTTGCACTAAGATGTTTGGCCAAATCACCAATAGCATGTGACTTCCACTAGTCCATCAGAGTGCATCAGTAGTAAACAGAGTAGTTCTCTTTATTGAGGCACCAAACTGTTTTTCCCAGTTTATGTCACATAAGAATACCTGCAAAGTACATAGATTTTTCTCTACGGCTGAAAGTACATCAACAGAAACAACAAACAAGATGAAGACAGAAAAAGAACACATGAAATACAGAGAAAAACTAAAGACAAACTGACAGCAACATCATAAATCCAACTTTTAAGCCCAAATAGATGATGAAACATTGTTAACAGACATGCTGGAAAGTACATTACCGTCACAAAAGGATCAATGCATGTTAAAATTCATCTCAGAAATTAATCTAAAGAAAGACACTGATGATCATCACAGAAATTCATTTATCAGATTCCAGATACCCAAATTCATGTCATTCTAGTGATCTTTTCTGTTCTTTTTTATTTTCTTACATTTCTTTATCCTCTTACAGATCAGTCCTTTCTTGTGATCTTGCTGGAAAGTTCTATACATAAGTTTTTCAGTTCCAAGAACCTTAAATTTAGTGACAGTGTGCAACTACTGCTAATATCGTCATCGTTTTCAGTCACAACTAGATATTTCAACAAACACAAAGATATTATAAGTTGCAGCAAAGCAGAGAGGTAAGAGCTTCAGAAGCATTTAACCAATAATGCCTCACATAAGCTCATCCAACAGTAGTAACTGGAAAAGAACAAGGAGAGGTATAGCCTGCACAATCTTGGGTACAAGAAGCATTACATATTACCACCAACAATGAGTTACTTCATCATACCTCACCGTGTAATTTCAATTAACCTATTAACATGCATACATAAACTTCATAGAAATTAAAGTACCTTGTTTAGAGATGAATTTTATTATCCAGACATGATAATATTTAGGTACCTTATCTCTAGACATGAGACCTAAATTTTTCCTCTTAAATCTTGTTTGTACTATATTCCTCTGACTTGAGTCAATACATTTCCTACTTTCTGATAATCAGCATGAGAAAGGGAGTGATGCCTTACTTCTACATCTCTTGACATCTTTCTCCACGGTACTTATTTAAAACAGAACAAAGCAATTGGTATAATGCATCATCATTCTTCCGCTAAAAAACTCTCGATCCATTTTATTTAGTAAAATACCAGTCTGGGATGAGCTTAAATGGAGTGACATGGACAACAAGGATTCATATAAGGCGACCCAACTTGTTTGACATCAGGCATATTAGTTGTTGTAGAAACTCTCTAACTACCTCATGAGCATGAAATGTAAAAAAAAGTTACAAATGTAACTTAATTGATGTGGTTATATCTAAGAAATACATTCTTTTTTTCTTTTCGGGGGAGAGGGTCGGTGGGTTTTAATTTCTGTCCAGTTCTGCTCAGCCACTCATTATTTCAACCATCCCATATCTATTATGAAACATCCAACTCTACATTTCTTTCATTCTTCATAAGTTCAATTTTATCAATGTGCACAGACAAATACATGCCCCATTACACAATGCACATAAAAGTGCAGAACCCTGAGATTCTCTAATCACAATTCACAAATGAAAAGAGAATCCAGAAGAAAGACTAGCCTACTTAAACCCCAACCTGAACCACCATAAACCAGAAACTAGCAAAATTAAAGCTTACAACAGAAATATAAAACACAATCTTCACCTGAGTTTTATTGCAAATTTGAATCACACTAAACTCATGGAGTGACTAATAATATCTCGTTGATGAGAGATGGAAATTGAAATAAAACAACCAATTGTAGGGTCCTAATAAACCATTTCTCACAGTTACAATAATAGCATGAAGTGTCATGACCATGAACAATCAATATTTACAGCCCAATACTCATATGCAAGAGTAACAATAACTGAGGATCATGCTAGCTCAGAAATGCGTGATTCATGATTTCTCACTATATTTACTGAAAACGCATTTGTCCTGCCCTAGCTCAAGTGGCAAAGGGTAGAGGATTTGTGGCTGAGGTCACAGGTTCAAGCCCCACACCATGCAAAGTGAAGCCTGGTATTTAACTGGAGAAGGGTCGAGGGGCAGGTTCATTATCCACAAGTTTAGAAGGTTGTGGTTGGTCCAAAGGATGGGCCACTGACGGATTTCTTGGTTATAAAAAAAAATGCATTTGTCCTGCCATATGAAAAAATAATACAAGACACACCTATAATCAAATGGAAGAAAGTTATCTCAAAAGACCTACAATCTCTTTGAATCCTTGCAAACTTAGCTAAAAATAGATCATGATAAAATAAAAAATCCATACAGACAACAAAAATTAGTTGGTGGCAATGCTTGATAATGTTTGTAAACTTACATTAGGTCCAACATTCAGTGGGGGACTGTTTAATCTTGTCACAAATCTCTATTAGTAGAAAATGTGGAGGACTTGTAATGTTAGAATATAAGATATTGAACATTGGCAAAAAACAGGTTCAGATGAGATCAAGTAAAAAGTGGGAATTCATATAGCCAATACCAACCTGTTTGGGATTGAGGTGTAGTAGTTGTATATAAAGAAAAAGGGGGAGCATCAAAGAAACTAAGAAAACAAACCAGTCAAAGGCACTAACAAATACCTTTTCAAAAAGATCAAGGATACTAAAAGAAATCTAACATTCATATCAAAAAGAAGGCCCGAACAAACCATATGTACAGACAAAAACTATAAATTGTGCCACATATGCACCACCTACTTGATTCAGCTCCTGAGTTTTCAATGATCAAGCATTAATTGATATATAAATGTGAAATAACCTCACATCTATCAAAAAAATGGAATTGAAGAACTCCCTACTGCCATCAAGCTTCAAAAATAGATCATGGGAAGCTGGGTGACAACGGTGAAGGGGATTAAGCAAATAAGTTAAAGAGGGCTAGCAGGCACGAACAAATAAGTTACCTTAAAGGGTTTCACAGATCAGGCACTAAAAGTCAGCTTGAGGATCAGTAGGTTAGTGCATCACTCGGAACTATTGGGTTTTATTTACTCCTGATGTGTGAATGAGGAATCCATAACTAAGATATCCGGATTCTGCCAGTGGTTGGTGCAGACTTCCTTACAGCCGAGTGAACCAACGGTGATATCAAGATGCAATACTAATCTGATCAAAAGCTACCAGCACAAACTCACAGCTCAAGTAATTAGCCAGCCACCTTGAAAACATTTTTTTTGCACAGAACAATTTCACGATTTCAGTTACACCAAGTATATTTGTGGTAAGATGAAAACCAGCATATTTTAACTGACCTTGATCCCACAATAATCGCTCAGTATGATAACAGATAAACAGTGTGATCAAAATGAAATACATTTGGATTACATGAAGTGATTCGTTAAGGAAAAACTCTGCAGAAACTTCATTAATTTTGTCAACCATTTTATCGGCGAAAAGCATTGCCTTCTGAAGCTTCTGCTCTCTGTGAATAATGTGTTCGGCGACGAACACTTTCCTCAATTGTAGAGCTTCCTCCCTTTGCAGCACCATAAACACTTCTTTGAGCAGCGTCCAGAAAATTCCTACCACCAGACGAGCCAGCATGTACAGCTTCCTTAGCGTCTTTTTCCTCTGCCTTCTTAAGTCTTTTCCATCTTTGCTCCTCATGCACCTCAGCATCTTTCTGCATCTCCCGTAGACGGGCAGCTCTCTCTTCTTCAGAAAGCCTAATAGGCTTGCGAGAGTTATGATGCGACTCGTGCCTTGGCAGATCAGATCTTGTCTGCTCATGAGAGTTACGATGAGATTCATGCCTTGGTAGATCAGATCTTGTCTGCCTCTCATATTTCACAGCTTCAAGACTATCATGCCTAACCTTAGATTTTTCTCTATCAAAATTATTGCCTCTTTCAGGTTCTCGTAAGAGAGACGATTTCTGATCAATATATTTCTTGTCCCTACGAGACTCTCTCTTTCTCCTGGAATCATCTTCGCTCGAGTATTCATCAGGATCAGAGGTTTGTCTAGGTGAAGAATTCCTCAAATGCTTTGACTTCGAGTGGTGATGCTTTGATTTCTTGTCTCGATGTTTGTGTCTGCGTTCACCCTTGTCTTTCTCATCATGCATCTTATCCTTATTTTTCATTGTTTCAACAGATTTGCGTATCATGGCCATCTGGACAGGGTTGTTCTTCACACGTGCAAGGGCTTCTTGCTCTCGCTGACGAATCATAAGCAAGGGATCAGAATGGAGTTTCCTCCAAGCATCGTTGGAAGATTGTGGCTTGTCCTCAAATAGAGCTCCTGGCACAGATGCTTGCGGCTTGGCAGAAGAACTGGAGTCAGCAGTCGTTACAGCAGTTGTTATAGGATCAGTCGGCTTGGACAAAGATTCAAACCCACTAGAACTTCCCTTTCCAACAGCTAATCCGGAATCATAAAGAAATTCCAGCCTCTCTTGCCTGGGAACCAAGCCAGCTTGTTCCTGGAGTTGGCGAAACTCACTGCGTTCACGTTCCTCCTGGATCTGCTTGCGGAGTTCCTCCAACTTCCTCTGTTCGGCCTCATGCTTCTGCTCTGCTTTCCATACATTCTCAATGTTCCGAAGACTCCCCGTATGCCATCCCTTTTTGTTCAAAAACTTCAAAGCCATCAAAAATCCACAAAACTTACACAGATTCCAACTCCCAAAGCAGACAAGCTAAGCAACCAAAAAGGAGAGTAAGTCAGAATGAAAATAAGCACAGTTCTTGGTATTTAATTGAACATAAAACTCAAAAACGAATTCCATCTCAATAATGGTACCCATACAAACAAATTTGGCTAGTAAGCTGTCTAACATCAACTCAAGAGGCGATCAGGAAGCTGAATAATGATTTGGATTTCCGATATTGATAGGTAAGAGATTCATTCCAAATTCTTAGTTGCTATTTGCAGTACATCAGAAATCAAAATTGTTAACTTGAATAACTAGAAGGATTTGGCAAATACTTAGATCTGTGACTTCCCCAAATTGCTGAAATTCCACAACCCTAAATGAAAATTTGTTAACTTCCACTTTTTCTACATACAAATCAGCAGAAAATTTATTCATAATATTTCAAGGGCAGATTAGTACCTACAGAACCTTGAAGCAATTACAAACATCGGAGCAAATAAGAACGCAAAAATTAAGTTGAAAAACAAAAAAGGCAGTGAAGAAAACGGATTGAAGAATTTCTATCTACGATTAGAGCATACAAAGAAAAAAGCATTAAAAACAATTCAAACATGAAAATTTTACCAATTAACATAAGAAACTATTTGAATTAGGGTTTTGGAGGATATCTAGAGAAAGAGATGAAAATATGGAGAGAGATAGAAGAACTTACGGAACGATTTTGGCCGAGAAACAGACACGCACGTCGCCAGAGGTAGAGTTGACGCCGCCGGATAGTTGATTCAACCCGTCTGATATGTATGGAGGAGTATGTTTTTTTGATATTTCCTTTTTCTTGTTCTGTTTATTTTATACTACTATACCAATATACCATATTATTATTCATCCTTTACGCCCGTGTAGGATATTAACTTATTAAAAATAATTATCTTAAATCATATATATATATATAAAAGGGGATTGGTAGCCCGCCTACGTGGCGCCGCCATAATCCACCAATTCTTTTTTATTTTTAGATTTACAACTCTACCCTTCCCTTTGCACA
>JBCEWC010000983.1:0-46250 GCA_038996855.1 Solanum aculeatissimum
CCCCCCCCCCCCCCCCCCCCCCCCCCCCTCCCCCCCCCCCCCCCCCCCCCCCCCACCCCCCCCAACAAAATGTACAAATGACATACACATTTTTTAATAGTTAGGTTTATTAGGGTACATTATACATTATTTCTTTGTGTAAATATTATATAGTTCTATTCAGGTTTATTCCATTTTGTGTGAATACATATATTTTGTTCGAAATATAATTTTGTTAGATAATTTGTTTGAACTACGTTTGACCTGATTCCCATTTTAACGGGATACGTAGGCGCCACAATGGCTCGATCATATTCCTCGTAAATTTTTCTATACATCGTAATAAAAACGGGGATAGTTTTTTTAGAATTTTTTTTTTTTAAAAAAAGAGAATTCAAAGATTTTGTGTATAGTTTAATTTTTTGTATATGATTTTATATTAAATAAATGTCATTCACTTTGTTTATTTTACATTCTTTAAAAAAAAAAATCAAATTGTGTACATATTTTATATTATATTCTTTTGAACTACGTTTGACCTGATTCCCATTTTAACGGGATATGTAGGCACCACAATGACTCGATTATATTCCCTGTAAATTTTTCCATACATCGTAATAAAAATGGGCATAATGTTTTTTAGAATTTTCAAAAAAAAAAAGAAGAAGAGAATTCAAAGATTTTGTGTATAGTTTAATTTTTGGTATATGATTTTATATTAAATAAATGTCTGTTACTTTGTTTATTTTACATTCTTTACAAAAAAAAAAGAACTCAAATTGTGTACATATTTTATACTATAATATGTTTGAACTACGTTTGACCTGATTTCCATTTTGACGGGATATGTAGGCGCCAAAATGACTCGGTCATATTCCTCGTAAGCTTTCAAAATAAAAACGGGGACCATTTTTTTAGAATTTTCAAAAAGAAAAAAAGAAAAAAAAAGAATTTTCACTTATTTTGTGTATAGTTTAATTTTTTGTATATGATTTTATATTAAAAAACTGTATTTTACTTTGTTTATTTTACATTCTTTACAAAAAAAAAAGAACTCAAATTGTGTACATATTTTATACTATAATATGTTTGAACTACGTTTGACCTGATTCCCATTTTGACGAGATACGTAGGCGACAAAATGACTCAGTCATATTCCCCATAAGCTTTTAAAATAAAAATGGAGATAATTTATTTTAGAATTTTCAAAAATAAAAAGAGAAAAAAAAGAATTTTCACTTATTTTGTATATAGTTTAATTTTTAATATATGATTTTATATTAAATAAATGTATTTCACTTTGTTTATTTTACATTCTTTACAAAAAAAAAGAACTCAAATTGTGTACATATTTTATACTATAATATGTTTGAACTACGTTTGACCTGATTTCCATTTTGACGGGATATGTAGGCGCCAAAATGGCTCGGTCATATTCCCCGTAAGCTTTCAAAATAAAAACGGGGGCGATGTTTTTTAGAATTTTCAAAAAGAAAATGAGAAAAAAGAATTTTCACTTATTTTGTGTATAGTTTAATTTTTGTATATGATTTTTATGTTTAATAAATGTATTTCACTTTGTTTATTTTACATTCAAAAAACATTGTGTACATATTTTATACTATAATTTGTTTGAACTACGTTTGACCTGATTCCCATTTTAACGGGATACGTAGGCGCCAAAACAGCTCAGTCATATTTCCTATAAATGTTTCTATTCATCAAAATAAAAACGGGGATAATTTATTTTTTTTAGAATTTTCAAAAAAAAAAAAGAGAAAAAAGAGAATTCACAGATTTTATGTAGAGTTTAATTTTTATATATGATTTCATATTTAATAAATGTCTTTCACTTTGTCTATTTTACATTCTTTACAAAAAAACAAGAAAAAAAAAGAAAAGAAAAAGAGCATAATTCAAATTGTGTGCACATTTTTATACTATATTTGTTTGAACTACGTTTGACCTGATTCCCATTTTAACTAGATAAGTAGGCGCCAAAATGGCTCAATCATATTCCCCTTAAGTTTTCACAATAAAAGCGGGAAATATTTTTTATAGAATAGCTTAACAAAAAAAAAAAAGATTTTCAAAAATTTTATATATAGTTTAATTTGTGTATATGATTTTATATTCATAAATATTTTTTCACTTTTTTCATTTTACATTCTTTACCAAAAAAAAAAAAAAGAAGAAGAAGAAAAAGAAGAGATTTTTATTCAATATTTTTTATTAATGTGAATAGTTTGTTCTTAAATATACTTATTATTATTTTTATTTATATTATTCTTTTTTCAAAAATATACCTTAATTTTTTAAAATATGCTTTTTATACCATATCTGGCAGAACTATGCGAGTCTGATTCTCACCATCTGGTGTGATACTTAGGTAGCCCTTCTTGGGTTCGACTCCTTTTAAAAAAAAAAAGATCAAGTATTTAATTTTGTAAATAATTTTTTTTTCATGCAATAAATTACTGTTTCATTTTGTGACTTTTCTTTTATAAATAAATTGTACCATTTTTAAAAGTTATATTTTTTATTATATTTTCACGAACTACGCGTACTTGATTCTCAAATTTTTGAGATACGTTGGTAACCTTTCTTGGGTTCGGTGCTTCTTTTTAAATTTTTTTTTAAAAAAAAGAAAAGAAAAAAAATGAGAAAATAAAATAAAATGTGCATATTTTTACACTATATCTTCATGAACTACGCATACCTGATTCTCATATCTTTGAGATACGCAGGCAACCCTTCTTGGGTTCGGTATTCATTTTTTCAAAATATCAAACAATAATTTTGTGTACATATTTTAAAAGTCATATCTCCAACTCAATTGGGACCATACAGTTAGGAACATGTGAAATATTTGAAAAAAATGATGATTTTGTGGTAAATCATCGATTCTTTTGGTATCTCTCATTATATTTTTGTGATATTTGAAAATTCTCTTGCACGCATTCAAGATAAGAATTAAAATCGAACTCATAGTTTCAAGTGCATTGTGTGGTGAATGTTAGATTAAAATTCAATTGCATCGCATTGTTGATCTAGAACTTGACCTGAATGTTTGTTGAGGCGAATCCTGAGTAATGTTTGGTTTGAGAAAGGATCGTAGACCTTCTTTGACCCGTTTGTTCCTTTCAAAGCCTACCAAATGACATTAATCCTTAGTTTCTCGCACTTTGAGCTTGAAACCTTTTCTTTGGAGAATCATATCTTAGTCGTTACCCTTCTAAGTGCCTACATGCATTATCCCTCTCTCTTGGCCCATCCTTCTTGAGCGCATAAAAAATATATAAATAATGTGATGAAGATTCAAGTTTGAAATTGTCAAAGGTGAAAGACGTAAAGTCTCAAAATTAGGAAGTAGAGACGAATTTTAGAGACCAAAAAAAAGAGAGAAAAAAGGAGAATAGAAAAAATGGATGTTGGAAGAATAAAAACAGACAAAAAATACCCCTTGCAAAGTCAAAGAAAGACAAGAAGAAAATTGCTCTAACAAAAGGAAAAGGGGGGTAAAATGAGAAAATGAGAAAATTTCAAGCGAGTAAAGTCTCTATGAAGTCAAAACAATAAGAAAGAGACAACAAAGAGGATCAACCATCAAATGCGTATCGTTTGTCAAAAATACTATTTGGTGTGACACTCAAGAAGGGATTAAGTCACTTTTATCCCAAAAATATATCTTACCCAGTCCTTAAGCCTACATTACAAGCCAATAACAAGCCCTACATGATCTCATTCCAAATATTTTCACATTAGTGGAGACTTACACGAAAGTCAAGCCTATGGTATCACAATTGCATGCATTGAACATCCTTCTCAGTGTGAGTGTATTTTGCGAGACGTCCTTAAATTGAATGTTTCATATATGTGTGAAATAAAACTTTCTTTATTGTGAGGGCACTTGACATATGAGGATTGATATAATTCGAAAACTTTGTTTGAAGTAAGATGAACAAATCTTGTTGATACTTAAGTATGTTTGAGGTACCACTTGAATCTATATGAGTTACTTCGAATTAAATCTCAATTGAAAAAGAAATGAAATGAAATAATTTTTTATGCATTCTTAACTTTGTGGTATCAATTGTGGTCAAGATTCAACTATTTTCTTTGAATCTTTTTTATTATTATTGTTATTTTATTTTTTATTTTTATTTTTTATTTTTTATTTAATTTTGAAAAGAGAAAAGAAAAAAAAAAGAAAAGAGAAGAAAAAAAGAAAAAAAAAAAGAAGAAAAGAAAAGGCGAGCATCATCCGGGTTTGGTCATGTATTTGATGGGATTTTCATTCCTCTTTGTAATGAAAATTGGGGTGGAATCTTGAGGAAAAAAAGACAAAATACAAAAGAAAGATGTTATCCCAAGCAAGTCAAGATTAGAGATCATGCCAATACATGCAACTAGACAGAATTTTTAAGGAAGTCCTCAAAAATTCTATCAAATACTGTCAAAAACTCGATTGACAGCCTCAAATGGTCTCTACCATGACCAGAAGTTCAAAACTGACTTCAAAATCTCCAGCATCGCTAAAAAGAAGCAGTGTCATCCTACCAATAGAAGGACATAATTTTCATATTGCTTTACCGTAGGTGGTAGTGCTCATTCATATTCCATCATTCATTTTTATTAATTCTACATTACCGGATGTGGTAGTGTCATTTGCATTCATTTTACATCGCACTATGGGAGGTGATAGTGTCACATGCATTCATTCTACATTATTGGAGGTGGTAGTGTCATTTGCATTCATTCATTTTATATTGAATTACCGGAGGTCGTGGTGTTTCTTCATTTTTATTGCATTCTCATCACACTATCGAAGGTGGTAGTATCACATTCATTCATATTGCATTGCCGAGAGGGCCATTCATATTATATTTTTCATTGCCGAGAGGGTTATTCATATCGCATTCATTCATGTTGCATCACCGAGAGGGTCATTCATATTGCATTTGCATTGCCGAGAGGGTTATTCATATTACATTCATTCATATTGCATCGCCGAGAGGGCCATTCATATTACATTTTGCATTGCTGAAAGGGCCATTCATATTGCATTTTGCACTGTCGAGAGGACCATTCATATCACATTCATTCATATTGCATCGCCGAGAGGGTCATTCATATTGCATATTGCATTTTGCATTGTCGAGAGGGTCATCCATTCATATCGTATTCATTCATTTTGCTTGGCCGAGAGGGCCATTCATATTACATTCAATAAATCATCTTTATTTGTCCTGCCAATAGGACATGTATTCATATTCTATCCATAGATCTTATTCGTCTTTTCAAATGACTCACACCCTGCTTAAAAAATCAGATTAAGGTTGTCGATATACATTAAAAGGGGATGACAAAAAATATTGACAATGATGCTACTTTTTTCTTTAATTTTGTTTCCACTAATAAAATTGTCTTAATTTTTTTCGTGAACATCCAAGTGGATGCATTCTCAATTGAACCACAGGTACAAACCATATCAAAAAGAAGCAACAATGTGGAACTTCGGGAATCGAGGAGCAACTTCCATCACAGTCAAGACACTCCTTTTGAAAGTTAGGTGTTTGGCCAAAGTTGGGTCTGTCAAGTTTCTTTATCCAAGATCTCTTTCATCAATCATATCCAAAGAAAGGAACAATTGTTGACACCCAATTTTGACTCAACACTTCTAAAAATTCATGCTTTTTATGTTGATATTTTTAAATAGTTTAAATTACTTTTTTGGCAATTTTAAATTAATTTTTTTATAATTACTTTTATTTTTAAAAGATTAGGATTTTAATTAGTTTAATTTTGAATTTTAATTGATTTTAATTTTTTAATTCTTATTATAGGTTAAAATATTAATTTAGTTTATTAAATTGTCATTTTGTGTTAAATTGCATTTTTTATATATATCTTTTGTTTATATATTCATTTTAAATTTTAAACTCGGTCTAATAATTCTTATGTTTTGTACAAATAAAATTTTACGCGAATAGATAATTGGCCCATATTTTTAGGTCCGGTGGATTTTGAAGTGTATATAATCTCTACTTTGTTACAATAATAGGAGTAGACATTTTAATTTGAGAAAAAAAACTCTAAAAAAAGATATACTATCTTCTCTTTCTTTCTTTTTTTACTTTTTCGGCAACTCTTGCCGGAATCCGACGAAGGACCACCCCACAACCAGCTGTCTCTCTTCTCTATTTCAAGATCCCAACCAACAATCTTCCAACACCACTGCCAGCAACCCCTGAACCAGTCTTCCTCCATCTTTTCCAGCGACCACCAACCCACCCCTCACCCTAACTATTTCCCAGCAACAACAACATCAAAACCACCTCAAAATTGTACCGAAACTCGCTTGAAAATTCAGCCCCGAAACACAATAATCAGCCCCCAAAATTCGCCTAAAAACCGCCACTTATAAACCCCAAAACCGCCACCTAAAAATCCAACAAAATACACCTCCCTTAAGCCACCATAGCTCAGCACCAAACCCCCCCCCCCCCCCCCAAAACCCCCCCAAAACTCCACCCAAAATCAGCCATAAATCAACCCAAAACCCCACCAATCCCGATCTCATTTTCTCACCATTGTTTACCTTAAATCAGCCTCCCAAAATACCTCTGAAACCCCTCCATTTCAACACCCACAACACCCCACAAAATCAACCCCAAAACGCAGCACAACCAACAACCAAACGAACCTATTTTGCCTTGTTCTCCATCTTCTCCATGAAAGAAAGCACACCAAAACCTTCACCAAGAATCGCCTGAAAACAATCAGAAACAATAGCCAAACGACACTCACTGTTCATTTTTTTCCCGTTCAAATCCGTCATTAATGGAGAAGTCCGAGCTCCAAAACACACCACCAAATCTTCATCTCGCTTCTTCGACGGAACAATCACAATGTTGACGACAAGTGTCGATGAGCCGACAATCCATTTTCAGATGTGGTCAGAAGAGAGTGAACACCGGTATTTATTTTCACGTAGGTATTTTTGACATTGAATTTTTAGCTTATGTTGGTGTCTTTCTGTTGTTAACTTTTAAAAATGATTTAGTTATATGAAATATTTTTTGAGTTGTCTAGTGTTTTTCAGTGAATTCTAAGGTCACTTGGATTATTCTATAATATTTCTTGAATGTTAATTATCATATTATTTTATTATTATTTGTTAGGACTAAAAGACAATTCTACTTAAACTGTTCAATTAATGTTGTTGTGGTTGTCTTAGGCTACTTGTTATTTTTTTATTTATTTTATTCTTTATTTTTTTTTAAATATTTTTAAACTACGTGATGTTATTAATGGTGTTTCAATATTCATGGAATTATTTTAGAACTTTTGTCGTTTAGTAATGGTGAATTGATTAGTTTGTAATTCTTTTACATGATGCATGTAATGGATAAATTATTTTTCTATATATTGTGACATCATATTATGGTTATGTTGAATTAGTTATTTACTTATCTTTTCTCTTCTTCTTTTTTTGTATGCTTTAGTTATTATGTTATTTGTTACTTACATTTTTAGTTTAAGGTGATAGAATGACAATATTTAGAGATTCTTTTGTGATTCATTAGAATATTTTTGGTTGTTTTGACTCGTTGGCCAATGAAAAATCTATTTGTCGGATTTTGAGGCCTCCATATTTAAAAAAGACAAAAAAAATAGTTTAGATTGATATTTATTATATTTTTAAAAAATTTAAAAATATTAATTTAAGTTTGTATATATATTATTTGTTAAAAATGACTAATGAAAAATCTATTAGTCGGATTTTGAGGCCTCCACATTTAAAAAAGACGGAAAAATTAGTTTAGATTGATATTTATTACATTTAAAAAAAATTGAAAAAATGAATTGAAGTTCGTATATATATATTATTTGTTAAAAATGGGCCGATGAAGAAATTACCGTCGATTTTCAAGGCCTTCCATGTATATAAGACGGATTTTATTTTAGTTATTATTTTTTTATTCGTATTTATTTATTACTAACATTTTTATTAAGTGTGTTTTACATGTTTGCGAAGTTGGTTATTTATTTCGTTATTTATTTATTCATTCATTATTCATTTATTTATTATTGTATGTACATTGTTGACGTTAGACAAATACTAGGTAGTTTTTTGTATTATTGCTTTATTTTATTTTTGTATGTATTTTATGTTTTATTATATTTGTTAGATTATATCCTCAATTTGAAAAAAAGAGTTCAGTCGGGACCCACAATTGTGGATTTTGAAGGGTGCTAATACCTTTCCTTCGAAATGACTTGAACCCCCTATCCAAAATAATTGGTTCGTAGACTATTTTTTGTAAATAATTAATTTGTTTCCTAATTATCCTTAAAATTAGGTGGCGACTCTAAAATTAAATTTTTTCTAAAAATTCTTTTAAATTCTTTAATTCTATCATTTTTTACGAGTTGTCACGACGTTGCGCCTTCGGGATGTCATCACCATGCACATTTAGGGCAACTCATCCTTATCAACATCAAAAGACTCCCTAGCATCCTCCGGGTCTGTGGGCACATCGTTATCCACAGGCTCAATGAATCGAGGCCCAATACCCAACACAACATTAGCATGGTCATTTAGAGGGTAATGGACCTCCACTTGGGTCGGCTCAGCAAGAGTAGAAGGTCGGCAACCAATCTTGTGGTGTAGCATCTCTAGCCTGTACATTCTACCCATGATAAGATCATCCCGATGGACCCGCTCTTATGCTGCTAAGACAAGTCCCATAGAGACATCTGGACCATTAATGTTAGTAACACAATAGGGCGGGGCCTCAATCTACGAGAAGTAATCTAGCGGCTCCTCTGGTACACCTACACACCTATAAAGCTGAGTAATAAGACCACCAAACGCATACCTGCAACCCCGATGAATATGCGTCTTTCTCATGGAAGACTTGTAGATAGCTCTAATATTAAGGGTGACTCGCGTCATGAAGACATATGCCAAGAAAACCCTGTCCCTAGTGATCTCCATGAAGTGAAAACCTAGGAAGATAACATGCATGATGATTTTGATCCATACCCGGGCCTCCCTGTTCATATGGGCAAAGGGGAATGCTTGGTGATACCTCTTGTAGCTGTGGTAGATCCACTTGGCAGTGGAGTTAGGGGCCGCCAAAGTGTGTCTAATGGCCTGATAGGGAGGATGGATTTGTAACTCAGCGAATGGGGTAGATAGGACATCTAAGGTCCACAGAATGCCATTAATAGCCATAGGGGTTATGTTGACTTCCACTCCCCGCACTATCACCACTTGGGTCCTCGCCTTGACCTTGAAATTGGCGTAAAACTCCTGCACCAAACTCAAGTTGCATGGTTGGGTGTCCCCAAAAAGGAAACCCAAATGATACTCTATGCAACACTGTTAAATGGCTGAGAAGTCACGGGCCAGATTGTCAGAGTCAATAAGGATATCGGGGAAGTACTTCATCACATCATGTATGTGGTACCACTTCTTCCCATGCTGGGCCACGACCTTAATCCCAAAACAAGGAGTCTGGCCTCGAGGATATAGTGGAGTTTTGGTACATCCAAGACACCCCTAGTTCATTTTTTGATACTCGAGGCCCCATCTCCTCCTGCCCTGCTTGCTCGTGATGCTATGAGGTACCTGCAAAGAACACATCCTACAAGTTAGATCTAAACCTAAACATTGCCCCTAAACTTATGCAATAACCCGATAACGCTACCCCACACTTGGTTCAAATTAGAGGGTGCAAAGGGAACTTAGACTTCCCCTCATTAACCCAAGATTATCCTTACCAAGTGATGAGTCACGAAAACGCTCATCATTTGACACTTTTCTAAATGAAATCTTTGCAAATTCTCAAGTAAATTGTTGCGTTTAATGTTTTGTATAGTGCATTTTTCAGGAAAATCAGGCAAGGCACGAAAACCGTGGATCCATGAAGGAATAGCCAAAAATTAGGCAAACTGTACCTCAAACGGTCAGAACTCACGGACCGTGTACCCTTTAATGGGCCGTGGAACTGACCGTGAGGGTGGCAGAGAGTGCCAATGCTGGAATGAGGCAAAAATAGGCCAAGTCAGAACTCACGGAAGGGGTGACGACCCGTGTACCTGTTAACGGGCCGTGTACCTACTCGTTAAACGTGACAGAATGTCAGTCATTGAAGTGTCAATGATTTGAGGCTAAGTGGAGGTAAACGGATTGTGTGACGGACCGTTGGAGGATTGACGGACCATCTCGAGCATCGTTAAACATCACAGAACCTGAGCCAGAGGTCACACATGAGAAACTATCCAAGGCAATCCAGATGGACGGTTAGACGGACCATGTACCATTACACGGTCCGTTACTGATGATCGTTAAGTGTGACAGTAAGCTGGTGGATGAACGGTTGAAGCCCAGGAACTAAGTGTGTCCAGACGGAAGGTGGCACGGACCGTTTAACGTTAGACGGTCCGTGTAGTTGCCGGTTTAACGTGCCGAAGCCCATTTTTTCTATTTTATCTAGGATTTGTTTTAAATCATATAAATACATTTTTATTAGGTTGTTTTTAGATATTATGACTGCTAGGTCACGAACAAGGTGCTTTTGACTTGAGATATTACTCTTGTAACTTTTTGCTACGATTGATTCATTGAATTGCAATTACAATTTGTGATTCCGTTGATTTTCTCAATCGTAAGTGTAAATCATGTTCTCTTCATGTTGTTTTAATTTAGATTTGACAAGCATGCTAGGCTAAACCCTTAACTAGGGTTGTGGGGACTATGATCATCGAAGAAAATAGGCAAATTTAGGGCTAACGCTGGTAGTGATCTCCATATACACCACAAGATATCTTCAATTGAACCTAAACCTTAATAAGTCGACACATTCAGGTAACCCTGTATTCACTGCTTGCCCGAAAGGGGAGTAGTGATTAGGAAAAGAGTCTTGGGGCAGAATTTGGGGTTTTTAACCTAGTCTAAGTACTTGAGACCGGAAGGTAAAAGTATCCTGGAGTGAAAAATAAGTGGCTACACATAAAACGTCCCGAGACTGGAAGGTAAGGGACGATATGCACCTAAGAAGGACTGGAAGGTGAATTTCCTTACCACCTTGGAGTCATTGGTCGGTAGTGCTACAGTCTTAACCTATTTGGACTTGTAGTCCATATCCACAAAAATGTACTGATTCCTGAAAGATGGTGGGAATGGTCCCATGAATTCCATCCCTCATACATCAAAGATCTCAACTTCCAATATGTTATTGAGAGGCATCTCATGACTGTTGGATACAACCTCTGTCCTTTGACATGCATCATATCTCCTGACATGATCAATAACATCTTTAAATAAAGTAGGCCAGAAGAAACCGAATTGCAATACCTTATGGGTTGTCCTCTCTCCTTCATAGTTCCCTCCATATGGTGAAGCATGGCACCACTCAAGCACTTGTCATATTTGAATTTTCGGTACACATCTCCTCACCATTCCATCTGTGCCCCGTCTGAAGAGATAAGGCTCATCCCAGATATATGACTTAGCATCATAGACCAACTTATTCTTTCGCTGGCTTGTAGTATCAAGTGGGAACACTCCACTCATCAAATAGGTGACAATATGTGCATACCATAACAACTTCTCAATATTCAAGGCCAAGAGTCGCCCATCTAGAAATTCCTCCATGATCTTTCCCTGTTCCCTAATGTGAGTATTATCTTTTAACTTGGAAAAGTGATCAGCGATCTGGTTCTCACATTCTTTCCTATCTTTGATTTCAATATAAAACTCTTAGAGTAAGAGTATCCACCAAATCAGTCTGGGCTTTACAACCTTTTTATTGAAAAGGTACCTTAGAGCTGCATGATCCGTGAAAACTGTCACCTTGGTACCCATCAAGTAAGATCAAAACTTATCAAACACAAACACCAATGCTAACATTTCCTTCTCTATGATGATATCGTTACACTATGTTGGGTCTAAGGTTTTTCTAGCATAGTATATTAAGTGGAAGAGCATATCCTTGCATTGGCTTAAAACTACTCCTATTGCAGTATCACAAGCATCACACATAAGCTCAAATGGGAGCTCCCAAGATGGGTTCCTCTGTTAACCTTTTCTTCAAGGTCTCAAAAGCCTGTAAACAAGGAGCATCAAAGTCAAACTTTACCTCCTTCTCTAGTAGAGTGCACAACGGCTTTGAGATCTTTGAGAAGTCTTTGATGAATATTCTATAGAACTCTGCATGTCCCAAAAGCTTCTGATTCCTTTGACTGAAACGGGTGGAGGTAGCTTTTCTATCACCTCGATCTTTGCTTTGTCAACCTCCAATCCTTTCTGTGATACTTTGTGACCAAAGACTATTCCTTCCTTTACCAGGAAATGACATTTTTCCCAGTTTAAGACTAGATTAGTCTCCTCACAATGAGCTAGCACCTTGTCCAGATTCAGTAGACATGCCTCAAAATACTCCCAAAAACATAGTTATCCCAAAAAATCTCCACAAAGTTTTCCACCATGTCATGAAAGATAGCCATCATGCACCTTTGGAAAGTGGCTGGTGCGTTGCACATCCAGAGGGCATGCGCTTGAATACATATGTGCCATAAGGACATGTGAATGTGGTTTTCTCTTGATCCTCTGGTGCAATAGTGATCTGGTTGTACCCTGAGTACCCATCCAAGAAGTAATAGTACTCTTGTCCTGCCAATCTTTCCAATATCTGATCGATGAATGACACTGGGTAGTGATCCTTCCTCATTGAATCATTTAGCTTTTGTAATTTATGCAGACTCTCCAACCTGTAACTGTTCTAATTGGGATAAACTCATTCTTATCATTGATAATAATTGTCATCCCACCTTTATTTAGGATAGATTGCACTAGGTTCACCCACTGGCTATCTCAAATAGGGTAATGATACCAACATCTATCCACTTGATTACCTATTTCTTTACCACCTCTTTCATGAGGGAGTTTATCTGCCTTTGGGGTTGGGATATCAGCTCATGGTTCTCTTCCATGTATATCTGGTGCATATGTAGGGCTAGGATGATTCCATAAAGATCTGACATTTACCAGCCCATGGCCCTCTTTCTCTTCTTTAACACAACAACGATGGCATCAACTTGGGATGCAGACAATGAAGTGGACAAGATTATATGTAAAATGTTATTGTCACCAAGGAAAACATACCTGAGATGAGAGGGTAATGGCTTCAACTCTAATTGAGGAGCTTCTAGAATTGAGGGGTTGGGTGAAGGACCCAACTCCTTATCAAGGGGTTCTGATATCTTCTTGAGCATGCTAACGTTTGGAGCGTCTAGAACACTCACAATTCCCTTGGCAGCAAGGTCATCCTCTAACTCTTGATTTAGTAACACTTTTGCTAGAGAATCCTTGATCTCAATGTTATTAACAACTGTCTTTATATCAAGCACTGTTATGACAAATAAATCTTCATACACAATAGGTAATTTCAATGCCTGGTAGATATCAAAGACTTATACCTGTTCATGTGCGCACATAGTCAAGCACCCTACTGCCACATCTATCAATGCCCCTCTTATTGCCAAGAATAGATGCTCCATAATGAATGGAACTTCTGGGTCTGGCTCAAATTCAAGGATGATGAAGTCCGCAGGGAATATAAGAGATCTCACTTGTACCAAGACATCCTCTATAATCCCGTCCGGTCTTGCGACGGAATGATCTGTAATCTATAGCAGGATTGTAGTTGGCTTAGGGTCTCCGAGACCCAACTTTCTGAATATAGAACTGGGCATAAGATTTATGCTCACTTCTAGGTCATATAATCCTCTAGCATTTACTTAGTTTCCAATTGCCACTTGAACAGTAAAGCTCCAGGATCCTTCAATTTAGTAGGTAGCTTAGTCTTATTTAGGATCCTAAGACTACACTCTTTATTGAGTGCCATAGTTTTGTACTCAGCCAAACTGCTCTTGTTATCTACAATATCCTTCACATACTTGGCATATTTTGGTCACCCCTGCAAAACATCAATCAGAGGTGAGTTAATTAGTACCTATTTTAGGAGCCTAATAAACTTCTGGAAGCATTCATCCTCCTTATTTTTCTTAAACTTTTGAGGGAAGGGAGGGGGAAACTTCTGTTTTGGTTCAGCCTCGACACTTGGAGGGCTGGGATTTCTAGCCTCATCTTCTTTCTCTACACTTAGGATGTCTACACCTTTCACTTTTGGGACCTACTTAGCCATAGGCTTATCACTTCTTGTGTTCACTGCATTCACTTGCTTTAGATTTGGGTCTGTGTCACTTGGCAGGCCACCTTAAGGCTGAGAATCAATTGCACTGACCAGTTGCCAAATCTATTTTTCAAGGCTTTAATTTTGAAGTTAGACTGACCTTGAAGAGTGACATCATCATGCTTGGCCAGTTGTACTTGATTTCTCTGCAGAGTAGTTAAGATTTGCCTCAACATGTCACCATCACTCATACCTATCGTGTTTGTTGGCTTTGTGGGTTGTTGGGGTTGCTGATTGTAGAACTGGTTGCCTCCTTGCGGTCTGTATTGAGGGGGTCCTGCTATTGATTTCCTCCCTAAGAAAAATTTGGATGGTTTTGTTTGTTGGGGTTTTAAGTATTACCAAAACCTTGTTGGCCACGGCTGTTTGCATTCCCCACAAAGTTGATTGACTTAGGATTTGACCCATAGTATTCCATAGTGTGGTCCCCACCGCCCAAACATCACTGATGTGCTGCTAAAATACAACACTTTTATTGCTTAAAACTTGGAATTTATGCATTCTCAAAGCGATGTTAGTAGATTTGATATTGATTTTATTTATTTTTGCAGGATTTCAGTGTTGGCATAGTTTTGAGCTTGAAGTACAAATTTTGTAGTAAATTGGCAGTTTACGAGACCCTCTACGGGTCATGGGTCATTCCACGAGTCGTAGAGGGGGTTTTGTTTGTTATTCCAGTAAAGGGTTGAAAAGTGAGTCCCACTCTACGAGATTCGAGTAAGAGTTGTAGACCATCATACGAGTCGTAAAGTGCAATCATGAACTAAAAAAATAGAAAATAAAGAGTTGTTGAAAGTGGCTTAGACGAAACGCTTCACGGGTGATGGAATCCTACACAACTCGTGAAGGAGGTTTCATGAAGGGTTCTAGTAGGTGCAACCACATTCCATGAGACCCTAACTCACGAGTCGTGAATTGTCTTACAAGCCATAAAAGGTGATCATGACTGGTGCCGACACAATTATCCTATTTCCTTTTAGCTTTGTATTTTAAGTACTATAAATAGGTTTTTTAGGTTTATATTAGATATAGATCAATAGAGAACGTCTTAGAATATTAGATACAATACTTAAGAGAGTTTGTGAACAATATCAGTGATTCTATTAATTCAAGTTTGAAATTTTATTGAGAATTTTTATTTTATTCATCAATTCTTGTTGTGTAAGTTATTTAATTATGTATTCTTCTTACATGATTTCTGATCATACCTCAAGTATGCGTGGCTAAATCCACAACTAGAGTTGTGGGAACCATGATGAACTAACTAAGATAAAATTGGATTACTTGCAATTTCTTAGATGGTGTTTAGGATGTATTAATTAACTTCTTCAATTTAACTAATTTTTAACAGAAGGCCTACATTAGAACTCGCCTAGTATCACTTTCCCGATCCAGGAGGTGACGAATAGGAAAAGAATTAATTAACAGAGGTTGATCAATTTTTCTCAATTAATTAGCCTACTAGGGGTAGTAGTTTTGGTCTGAGATAAAAAAAATAAGGGTTAGTAATGCCACATCACAGAGACCGATCCAGTAATGTGATAAAATTAACCTAGATTCTCGATCAAGGATTTAGGAGAACTTAACTTACTGTCCCGCACCTACACACTAGAAAAGAGTCGCAAGTATCCAAGAACACTAAGTTAGGGAGTCATGGGGAACACGTTGCCCTAGCTCATTTCTCTACTGATTACAAACAACTTGTTGTTATAGTTTAGAATTTATTTTAATCGCAAATCCTCTCTTTGTTATGTTTATTTTTTTGTTTTCCTGTTTCTAAGAGATATTAGAGTATATCAATTCAATTTACAGAAGTGTGCTAATTTGGAGTCTACCATATTCCTCATGGGAACGATCTTAACCCATATCAGGTTAAATACTTGAGTACAATCGCTTCAAAACCTCCATGTAGGGGTGTGTGCTAAGAGTAAGCACGGAATCGAGAGCATTTAGTGGTGCCATTGTCGGGAAATATGGCTAGACTTGATTAGTACACTGTAGTTTGATAGATTGCTCTTTATTTCCCTAATTTTACATTTTTTTTGTTGTTTTTGTCTTGATATATGGTGCAGGTGAATAGTGCATGTCAACTATGAGAAGTCGAGGCACTCCCTTGATTCCTTTTGATCCAGAGATTGAGAAAACTAGAAGAGGAATGGCCCGATAACCCGGTAATGATATTGAGAATGCGGCAAACACTGCATTAAATCCTAACGGACACAACCCACCCATAGTTATTCAACAGCCTGAGGGACTTCGAGCTGTGACAAATGATTGGAATCAATATCGGTTGAACCCGATGGCTATGGATGTCACTGGAGCGATAGTGTTACCTCCACTTTTGGATAATACTGTGTTTGTCGTATCAAGTGGGTTATTGTAGATACTTCAAAGTTGTATTTGCAGGGCTACCATTAGAGGATCTGTATAATCACCTGCACAATGTTGTTTTTGTCTACAAGAGTGTAATGGGAAACCAAAACTTATCTATGGATTTCGTTGGGCTTTATGTCTTCTCATTATCTCTTATTGGCAACACAACATCACTATTTACTGAGCTCCTACAGAGTTCGATCACCAGTTGGGATAAATTGTATACGGCCTTTTTAGAGAGGTATTTCCCCATCTCCAAAAAGCTCAAGCTGAAATAGGAGATTAATAACTTCGAGCAGTTGCCTGGTGATTCGATCGGTACTATATGGGAGCGATTTTCAAAGTGTCTAATAAGGGTTCTTGACCACAAGATCGTAGATGAAACCCTGGTTGAAATCTTCTACAGAGCCCTTGATGAGAACGGACAAGCAGTCGCTAACACCATCATGGGTGGATCGTTCATAGATCATACCTACCAGGAGATTGTCGAGAGGTTAGAGAGGGTGGTCAAAACAAATCGTGCATGGGGCACAAGTGACAAACCCACAATAAGGAGCTCATTTTTTGTTACTACTACTCCGATGCAAGCATAAGTTAATGAGAAAGTGATGCAGGAACTTGCACGGATTAGTACCAATATGGAGTTGCTGATGAAGTAGCATGCTGAGAAGGTGAATGCAGTCGCTCATCAACCTGTCCGAGCGCCCATGTATTAAGCAGCTCAAGCAGCAGTTTGGCCAGATCTCGACCCAGCTCAACCAACACTAAACGGGTACTCGTCCCAGCAACACTGTCCAAAATCTAAAAAGTGAAGGGCGGTGTATGGCTATCACAACTCGCAGTGGGAAGCAAACCACTGATCCTCCAATACCTGTAGATGATGATGATATTCGTGATGAGGGTATTGTGGATAAGAAAGTAGAAACTAGAGATATCGGTGTTCGGACTGAGGAAAGAAATGTTGTGCCAACAGAGTCAAAAACCTATTCCTGGACCTCCTTCTCATTTCCCACAAAGATTAAAGAAAAAGAAGGAGGAAGGTAAGTTCAAACACTTCCTGTCCATGTTGAAGCAACTTTGTATCAACTTCCCACTGATTGAGGCACTGGAGAAGATACCTGGGTACGCAAAGTTTATGAATGATCTAGTGACGAAGAAGAGCATCGTGAGTCAGGAGCTTTTATAAGAGGTCCAACATTGCAGTGCTATATCTACTCGGTCCTTGGTGCAGAAGAGAGAGGACCCCAGAGCATTTACCATTCCCTACACTATAGGGGATGTGGAGTTCACAAGGGCATTATGTGATCTTGGTGCCAACATTAACTTGATACCCCTTGTGATTTTCAAGAAGCTCAGCCTGGCAGCTCCTACACCCACTAGCATGCAACTTTTTATGGTTGACCGAACCGTGAAGAAACCAGTGGGAATCTTGCATGATGTCCTCGTCAAGGTGGACAAGATCATATTCCCCACGGATTTCATGATCTTAGACTGCGAAGTCGACTTTGAAGTCTCAATCATCTTGAGAAGACCTTTCTTAGCCACTGGGCGAGCCTAGTGGACATAGAATCTGAACTCCTCAAGTTTAAATTGAATGACGAAGAAGTCACCTTCAACGTCTGTTGATCGATGAAGAGGCCAAATGAGCTTAATATGGAATTTTAGGCTATTGATGAAGTCTGAGTAATCAGATAGCCCGCGTCGTGCCATGACGTTAAATCAGGCGCTACTTAGGAGGCAATCCAAGATAATTTTTTTAATAATCGTAGTTTAGTTCTAGTTTTTAGCTTTAGACTTTAGATTAGGCTAGCTTTTGGTATTTTAAGACTATAAATTTTGGACAGTGGACTAGAGTTGTATAGGGTAACAGTGTACTTTTTCAGGTTTTGTAGGTACAAGACCAAGTCAACCAATTTTGGCTGAAAAGGAACAAAAACTGGAGTTCATGATTTATTCTATGAGTCGTGCTGCATTTCACGACCTGTAGACCATCTTGTGAAGACATCCAGTGAGAAAGAGTAGGATTCACTCCAACCCACGAACCAAGTCCATGATTTGTATGTAGAACTACGGGTCGTGGATTAGGTTTGTGGACCCCAGGTAAGTCCCTAAAATTTGCCTAAGTGTTAAAGTGGTTTACGAGACTCATTATGGGTTGTATTGCAAGATATGACTCATAGATAAAAGGTGGGGATGAAAGGGTTTCAGGATTCCATGAAACACCAATTCACGGGCCGTAGAGCATTCCATGGCCCGTAATCGAACTTTCGTGAAGGCAAAACCCTACATCATAACCCGACCCGGTATGGTTTAAATAGGGGTCAGAATCATTTTGACCCCTTATTTGTAATTAACTGGCGATCGATAACCCTAAGAATGGTAACTCCGTCAACTTCTGACCAACAATCTGAAAACCCACATCACTTTTTTGGACAAACTCCGACGAACCCACATCTCCTAGGGTTCCAAACCCCCCACTGCTTCCCTACCACTCTCCTCTCAATCTTATTTCGAATTGGTAAGTTTACAGTTTCTAAAACTTGCCTTATTGAATTATGATTTTTAGCGAGTTTGGGGTTGGGGATGGTTTAGCGGAGTCAAGAACGTATTTCCTATGCCTTAAATATTTAGTCATGACTTGTGATTATTTGATTAAGGTAGCATTAGATGCCAAAAAGGGTGGGCATGTTAAATTGAATGATGGTGTAACTACTCGATCATTATAGTTTATTGAAAATGCATTCACATGGCCAAGTAAGTTAGTATACACATTGACGAATAGTCAGAATAATTAAAATGCATAATAAATTATTTTGACGGGGTAATGCATGAGTAGGGTTGGTGACTTAGTGTAAATTTATATTTGGGTGTATAAATCCTTGTGTATACATGTTGTTTAATTGGTAAAACTGGTCAGGGCAACTCATAGATGTGGTTTCAAAAGAATTTTTGAACACTGTCCATGTCAATGAGGGTCTTCTATGACTCATGGATTAATCCACGAGTCATGGTTGCCTCTCATGTAAAGATCCAGTGTTGCTTTATCTTGAGGTCTCATCATATGAGACCTTCTACAACTTATGGACCGATCCACGACTCGTAGATGGGTCTCGTATTGGTTGCTAGTGTTGAACCTGAGTAATGACTTATATCCATGACTCTATCTATGACTCATATAACATTCTATGAGTCGTGACTGCATCTCGTAGATGCAAGACCAATGATCTAAACAGTAACTACACACTATCTCACGAAACCCATTACGAGCCATAGAGCATTCTGCGACCTGTAAGAAGGGTTTCATAAACCCAAATCTCCCTGTCCCAGTTCTAAAAAATTTCTTGTGTTTTGGATTACAATTCGTGGAACTAATCCATTTCGTGATTGTGTGTCTTGCAGGTACCATGGCCCCTAAATCAAAGAAAGAGGAGATTCGAGCTATGAAGGCCCACTTGCGAGACGAGGCCACAGATTCGGAGCATGCCCTAAGGCTAGTGGCTCTATAGAGGAGCTTGGCATCCAGCCAAACTCCGATGTAGAGACAAAATAGACTCGGTCATCTTCGAGGCATGCTACATCGCAGGCTATTGTGGTCCGCCCTTCCCAGTCTGATGAGGGAGTTGATCAGGCCAGCAGTAGCAATTAGATGACCTCCTCTGAGAGGGGGTCTGGATCTGGTTCTAAGGAGGGTTCAGACTCCTCATCATCCTCCAGCCCTTGCTCACCTGAGTCATTACCAGATGCAAAGCATAACAGGTGATGTGTCAAGGGCATGCAGACCATCATTACAAAGGATATGCAGAGAAACAAGTGTGGCCGACCCTCTTGTTCTATAATGAAGGAGTCTCGGGTCATCAACAAAGGACTTGATAGTTCCCAGGGCTGGAGGAAACCATCGTATGATACAGACTCCAGTGGTTGGCACAACTGGTTAGGAGGTACTCACTAGTATTAGTGAGGGAGTTCTTCGCCTACTACATCACTACGATTCACAACACTCTTCCCAAGGAGAAGAAGCCCCTCAACCAACCCAGTCTAGAGGAGGTCATAGTGCAGGGGTGGTTGGTTGACATCTCAGAGAAGACCATCCAGTGAATGCTATTCGGACCTAAGTTCGTGGCCCTTAGTTCTACAACAGAGTTTGACCACAGAGTGGGGCAGGAAAGTGACTTGAGAGTCATGAGGGACCCGTAGCGCCAAGCCCGTTTGATGAGGTGGGTGGCTACCCACATTGCTGCTATAGGACCTGACCCTGGTTAGGTAGCCACATCTTCGAAGCCTATTTTCAAGGCTTCGCTTAGCTTCCCCGCTAAATTTTTGTGGGCGGTGGTTTGATCGAGGATCCAACCTACACTTGCGAACAACACCTTGACGCCGGAGAGAGCTATTTTGGTGGACAACATCTTGGCTGGTTGTGATATCAACTAGGTTGCCTTGATCATCGAGCAGATATATGAGGCAACTCTGAGGAGGTCCACGATGACCCCCTTTCCATGCTTGATACACCGTTTATGTCCGATGGAGGGGGATCGCATTTTGCACTATGTGGACATACTACTAGAGGTGCAGCACACGCTAGATGCCAGCCTGATCAAGGCTGAAGAGAATCCAGTTGCTCTGCATAGGATACCGTGGCCACAGATTGTACTTCCAGACTTCCCTGTCTATATGTCGTCGACTGAGCCCTCCAATTTTTTCATTGCACAGCCTACAGAGGGCCTCTCCACAGACTGAGACTGTTGAAGGGAGAGGGCTCACTATTACTGCTACTGCTATCCCAGAGTTTGTATTCACAACTTCAGCACCTGCCGGTATCGTATTTGTGTCGGCAACATCTTTTTAGGCACTGGCACAGAGACTGACACATGCTGAGTCACAGCTGGCTCAGATACTACAACAGTTGAGGCCTTGGGTCATCCAGGTTGTTTCAGAGGTGGAGAATTGCATGCAGGCGTTCACCACTACCATCATCAGAGAGGGACTTGGATCGATGGATGCCTGCATCAACACATTCGAGGAGCAGATTTAGATGAGCCTCCGCACAATGGCTCCCATTGATTTGTCGGCTATACATATGAAGGTTCATCAGCTCTGGGCCGACATTGTTGTAGCATTGGTTACTCCATTAGGCTTGACGTCTACCATGCCAGTTGCAACACCTATTGTAGACTTGTTCGCTCTAGTGGAGCCCACAAAAACCTTTCTTGAGAAGAGGCCCCACATAGATGATGCAGATGTGGAGCATCGTGGTGGTGAGCGAACAGAGGAGGAGGACCTAAGAATTGCCCTGACTAGATCCCGAGAGGAGGAGGAGGCCAGATAAGAATGTGCACGCCAGTTGCTTAGAGCTGAGGGTTCCTCTCAATTTGCTCCTACTATTGAGGAGTCCACCAGGCCTGTGGAAGGTGGATAGAGTGAGATCGAGAGAGGCACTTAGGCGCCCAAGTATATTTTTTTACCCTAATTCCTTTTATTTTGCTTACGTACATTGAGGAAAATGCACAATCTTTTTTATGGGGTGTGGGTGGTTGTACGACCTCAGTGAAATTTGAGTAACTTTGGCCTATAACTACCCTAATTTTTTATTTCAAAGATTTTTCTTGTCTGTGATCTTTCCCTGTGAATTTTATTTTATGTTGAACCAGCATGTTTAGGATGTTTTAGGTAGCATATATAGTACATAGTATTGATATACATGGCATAGTAAATTTTGTTTTAAAATGATATCTACCAAATTATTTTTTGCTAGTTTGATAGTAACCATGCATGATTAGGTTATCTGATAGTGTTTGTTCTAATAAGTGTGTGACTGTGATAAAAAACATGATCTGGTAATTGTGTTAACATGTAAAGCAGTGTCATGAGTGAGTGAGCATAATTGCATGATTCTCTACTATGCTTTAATTCAGAACTTGCCCTATTACTCAAGATTTAGACTTTAGGTTAGTTGGTTAGGAAAGGATCTTAGGTCAATGTTCTAATTTAGCCCACTTAGCTTAAATATAACCAACCAAAGATGTTAATTACCCCTTGATCCCTATTTTTGAGCCTAATATTGACCCTATCCTTTGTAAATACCTAATAAGCATGGACCTTAATAAATGATAATTCCCAAACTTAGCCCTGGTCTTTCCTTGAACACTATGCACCTCAACTCAGGCTAAAAGCCTAAGTTGAGGGTGGCTACCCAAAAAGTAGCCCTGGTTTGGAGGATAGATATTGTGCACCTCATCTTAGGCCAAAAGCCTAAGTTGAGGGTGGCTGGTATAATGAGCAGTCATAAAAAAGAATAAAAATGCTTAGTGATACAGTGAAGGGAAGAAAAAGAATGAAAAGGGTGCAAGAAAAATGATAAATTTGGAAAAGTTCAAAATAATGTATATGAATAAGGGCAAAGCGCTAAAAAGAAGAAAAACGCACCCTTACACAGTTGAAAAATGGGAAAAGGGAGAAGAAAAGAAAAGTGATAGGTTGGTAGGGTGAAAGTGGTGAATAATGCAATATCAAGGAGGGTCGCAATCACTGTGTATCCATACAATCAATCCAAAGTCCCCTAAGCCTACATTACAAGCTTGAAAAGTCCTAATGTGATCCTAGTCCGACTAGTCAACAGGTCATAAATCTAGAGTATAGGGGCAAACATATGGTATTGGGCACAGTAGTTGAATATCTTTTGTGAGAGTGAGTGTTTTGATATAGTTCCAATGAACTTGAACTGAAAATATCACCCAAAGTGTATGATGGGACTTCATTCTGTGAGGGCACTTGCATTGCATTATGATACTTAACTAATTCAGTGATATGTTGCTTATTTATGGTTGCATAGCTTGTCATAGTTGCACTATTGGAATTTTATAGTCTGCATTGGTTTACTGGATAGCTAACTGATTTGTGTTTTTAGGGGATTTGGGTATCTATTTGAGATTTTAATGTATTTTGTGCCATTGGGTTGATGTTTGTGTCTCTGTGCTACTTAAGTAGATTGCGTTCGTCGCTTGAGGACAAGCAACAATTTTAAGTTGAGGGTGTTGATGTGCTGCCAAAATAAAATACTTTTAATGCTTAAAACTTGGGATTTTGTTTGTTCTTAAAGTGATGTTAGTAGATTTGATATTGGTTTCTTTTGTTTTTGCAGGATTTCACTGTTGGCGTAGTTTTGAGCTTGAAGTACAAATTTTATAGGAAATTGGTAGTTTGCGAGACCCTCTATGGGTCATGGGTCATGGGTCATTCCATGAGTCGTAGAGGGTATTTTATTTGTTGTTCCAGTGAGGGTTTGAAAATTGAGTCCCACTCTACATAATCTGAGCATAAGTCATAGACTATCATATGAGTCGTAGAGTGCGGTCGTGAACTAAAGAAGTACAAAGTGAAGAGTTGCTAAAAGTGGCTCAGACAAAATGCTTCACGGGTTGTGGAATCCTACACGACTCGTGAAGGAGGTTTCATGAAGGGTTCCAGTAACTGCAATCACATTCCACGAGACCCCGACTCATGAACCGTGAACTGTCTTACGAGCCATAAAAGGTGCTCGTGACTAGTGCTGACACAGTTATCCTATTTAGTTTCATCTTTGTATTTTAAGTACTATAAATAGGTTTTTTAGGTTTTTATTAGATATAAATCAATAGAGAACGTCTTAGAACATTAGATACAGTACTTTAGAGAGTTTGTGAATAATATTCAGTGATTCTATTAATTCAAGTTTGCAATTTCATTGAGATTTCAAATTTTGTTCATAAGTTATTTAATTATATATTCTTCTTATATGATTTCTGATCATACCTCAAGTATGCGTGGCTAAATCAGGATTGTGGGAATCATGACGAACTAACTAAGATAAAATTGGATTACTAGTAATTTCTTGGATGGTGTTTAGGATGTATTAATTAACTTTTATAATTTAACTGATTCTTAACGGAAGGCCTACATTAGAACTCACCTAGTATCACCTGCCCGATTCAGGAGGTGATAAATAGGAAAAAAATTAATCAATAGAGTTTGATCAATTTTTCTCAACTAATCAGGCTACTAGGGGTAGTAGTTTTGGTCTGGGATAAAAAGTAAAAGTTAGTAATGCCACATCATAGAGACCGGTCCAGTAATGTGATAAAATTCACCTAGATTCCCGATCAAGGATTTAGGAGAACTTAACTTACTGTCTTGCACCTACACACTAGAAAAGAGTCACAAATATCCAAGAATACTTAGTTAGGGAGTCATGGAGAACACACTGCCCTAGTTCATTTCTCTACTGATTACAAACAACTTGTTGTTCTAGTTTAGAATTTATTTTAATCGCAAATCCCCCCCTTTGTTATGTTTATTTTTTCATTTTCCTATTTTTGGGAGATATTAGAGTATATCAATTTAATTTACAAAAGTGTACTAATCCAGAGTCTACCATATTCCTCGTGGGAACGATTCTAACCCATGTTAGGTTAAATACTTGAGTACGACCACTTTAAAACCTCCAAGTAGGGGTGTGTGCTAAGCGTAAGTGTAGAGTCGAGAGCAATCACACCAAGTGTTCTACTGCTGCTGGACCATATTCACTGCGTCTGTTGCTGACCCAAAGAAAAGTTATTGAAGTGGCTGGTCAGTATATTCTGCATAGCTGACACTTGGGCTTGTAACATTGTCATTGCATGCACCACTAACATACCTGCTTGTTTTTGCACTACAATTTTTCTTGATCCACCATTCCATTTTGGGTTTCCTTGTGCAATACGGTTTAGCAAGGCATAGAGCTCATCATACGTCTTCTTTAAAGCCTATCCCTTGCAGCTAAATCAAGTTAAATTTTTGTGTTGGGTTCTAACCCCTCAATGAAGGTATGGACCAACACCTTGTTAGCTTGGCAATGATGAGGACAGTTAGTGATTAAAGATTTGAACCTGTCCAAAGCTTGGTACAAATTCTCTCCTGGATTTTGCCGATAGCTTAGGATCTCGCTCCTTAGTTTTGCTATTTTTCCAGATGGGAAGAATTTGATTAAAAACTTTCGTTCCAGGTCGTCCCAAGTAGTAATAAAGTCTGGTGAATCCATTTGAAACACCTCCTTGCTTCCCCAAGTAGTGAACAGGGAAATAAAGTCATCCTCACATAGTCAGAATTCACTTTGTAAGGAATGTAGGTGTCAGCAATCTCCAACAAATTTCAAAGATGAACTTAGGGATCTTCATGTGGCAACCCCATGAATTTCCCTGTGGAGTGCAAAAAATGTACCATGTTTTGTTTCAGTTCTCATCTACCACTAGCAGGTGGTTTTCAGATGCAGCTAGTGATATTAGCAGTACGTGGTATTTCCACATCTTGAACGGGTCTCGCCACCATAGGTTCGAGAATCAAGTTTACCTCTAGTTCTAGGTCAAGGTTTTTCATTGGTTCTACCTCCACCTTATCATCCAACTGATCTTTTTGTTCGATGAGGTGAATCGGTATGATTGGATATAAGATGCTTGCCCCCCTCTTACTTTTCTTGAAAAAAGGTTCTGGTTCTGCCAGTGGATCAGAATGAATTCCTGACATATAATATGGCTAAGATCAAGTGCAATAAACACTAGAATACAAATCAACTTCTGAAAAATAACCTATTTCTAACTAGAAGTCCCCAATAATGGCACCAAAAACTTGTTGCTTTCCTAGCACACACAAGTGTACGCGGTCTACTCAAATTATATAGTATCTCTCTAAGAGCCAGGATATCGTACCCAGTGGACTTCAATGCGCATTTAGTTATCAACAAAACATGATTGTTCAATGTGTGTTCTGTCAATAAAGGTGATTATTAATCACTTCTTAAAAAAAGAAATATTTGAAGTTAACTAAACTAAGATCAAATGAATGCTAGGTGTTTATCAATTTAAGAGAGATTCTAGGATTATAACCATTTTGACATATGCTCTAGCCTCAATGCTTATGATTATTCCTGGGTTTTCTAATTACTGATTCAGAAGGTTTAATTTACCAAGTAGGGTTTCACTCCTCTACCTAGCCTATTCTCACTGACAACCTAACTACATCGTTGAGCGGGGATAGGCGTGATCAATAAGAATGCATTAAAACTATCATTCTTTATTTGAACCAAGAGAGGTGGATGTGTAGGTGTCATAGGTCTCCCATACACAAATCATGTAGTCTCCTAGACAAAACAGTTCCCTAAACCCTGTGTTCTATCTACCTCAACATCTTCTGAATCCAGAGTAGACAACAAATGTGTTCCATGGTTGGTCAGAATATGAAATATAGATAAAAGAAATATAGGAGTAATTATGCGAAAACCCATTCATAATGCATAGACATCGATGTCTAGAACATAGTGTATGGCTACAATCCTAGAATATAGGAAATTAGCCACTCATTGTCTTCGTCAAACACAATAATTGTCTAAGAAACATTCATGAGTGGATTAAAAAAAGAAAACGGTAAAAAAAAAATGAACCCTAGATGGAGTTTTTCGTCCGCTCCTCTCATTCCCACAAATATCAGATAATGAACTAATGTCTAAAAACTGTATTTAAACCTAAAATCCCATTTAACGATTTTGCCCTTGTGTCTTCAAAGTCGGGGATGTGGACTTTTCATCCCAATGCACATTTTTGCATTTCCTGCCGACTTGGCCAAATTTGACTCTTCTACTCTCAAGTCCACGATGGGGACTTGTGCTCCTAATGTTCTTCACACGTTTTTGTCTTCATTTTCAAACCCATCAACCCTCTGCACTGGTCCGCGATGCGAACTTCTCCTTTTTTTCCTAGACTGGCTGAATGTTTATGCTCCATTGTAAGGTTGCATCCTTCATCAATCACTGGCTATGGCCCCTGACATGCATACATTCTTAAAAACCTGAAAAACATAACCAAAAAGTGCTCTCGATCAAGAATTAACAACATAAGGCAAAAGTACACTAAAAACACCTAAACTTTATGAATTTATCCTCTAACAAGGCTTTGTACATGGGAAAACTTGGCTAATTGGGCGTATAAATATGCCTAAGATCAAGGACCATATCCTTTTAGAGTTTGCAACTGCACCCTTTCTATAAGACACTTTATTAAGAATGTTGGGTATGCTTGAGAGTCTCATACAAGGTGATAGTACAATAGGCATATTTGGCGGTTTATAAATCCGAGTAAGAGATTAGGTTCCTATTGTTCAGGGTTCAATTGTCCATGATAAGGTATTCTAGCCACCAGTGACTCCCATACTAATTTTTAGTGTACAGATTGCTCTTGAAGCACTTCTTGCAGCAAACGACCAACACAGGTATAATAGGTTTCAGAAAATGAAACCACCCCAATTTCAGGGTGGAAAGGGAGAGGACACCCATGAGTTTTTGAATTATGCCATAAGATGCTAGAGGTAGTGAATTTGGTTGATTCACATGGTGTTCATTTTGTTGCACTTCAGCTCCATGGGACAACTCAAGAATGGTTGAGAATTTATGTGTGGTCTAAACCAGTTTAATCCTCTCCGATAGGGTGGTATGTTCTCTAGTATTTTTCAAGATTGCTTTATTCCTTGGAGCTAGGGGTGTCAAATGGGCGAGTTAGGTTAAAATTGAGAATATTAAAATGGGTTTAAATAAAAATTGGGTTGGGTTATGACCTACCAAAATTTTCTTTGGGCTCAAATAAGCAAAAATTCAGGTTGGGTCATGACCCACCCAATTTGATCCCCTCAATTTCAATAATTTTAACATATTATTATTTACTTATTATAACCACAATTTGAATTTCAACTCAAGAAAAAAAAGATAAAAAGTTATAAATAGATTTATAAATCATAAAAAATATAAAATAGATAGAAAACATACATTACATCAATGCAAGTAAACAGACTTGGAACGGGTTGAAATTAAAGATTAAATTGGGCTCAATTGAGAATTCTCTAAAAATGTGTTAAGGTTTGAATAGGTTGATATTGAACCCAATTCAAATTATCTTTATCCTAACCCATAAAATTTTGAGCGAGTTACCTGTAATTGGACTAATTTTCACACCCTTACTTGGAGCATTTGAAAGAGCCAATTGTGGTTTGAGGGCTTGAGGAAGGGTGGTATGGTTGTTATGGTTGTTACTAAGTATAAGTCCCATTTTTATCAGTTCTATCGATATGTTTTGGCTTTGATTCCGGATGAGATGGAGAGAGTCTACAGGTTCCTAAGGGGTTTGACTTTTTCTACCAGGTCTTATGTGTTCAGAGTAGTCTTTAAGGAAGATTTATTCTAGTCCAAATTAAGCACCGCTAAGAAGGAAAAATTGATGGTTTGATAAGAGTTTAAGGACCCAAAGAAAGGTTATACTATTGGTTAGTTATCTAGTACCTCTTTAGGAGGTAGGGGTTTGCATAGAGATGGTATCTTTTCCTAGTGTCATGGACCCTTACACACATCTATGCCATTGACTGAGGGTGGATAGGTGTCTAGAGGATCTCACAATTCTGGCTGAGGTAGCCATAGTGGTTCAACTAGTTTTCCTCAGCAGCTTACTATTTTGAGATCGTGTTATGGGTGTG
This sequence comes from Solanum aculeatissimum, assembly GCA_038996855.1. NCBI lineage: Eukaryota > Viridiplantae > Streptophyta > Magnoliopsida > Solanales > Solanaceae > Solanum > Solanum aculeatissimum. The sequence goes on from JBCEWC010000983.1 coordinate 29,139, forward strand.
GAGGACCTGGGTATTTTATTCAATATTATCCTATGCACATTTATTCAGGTCCTCGCCATACTTATTCCACTCTAGTTAAAGGTTCAGCTCTACATATTAGGGGTCATAGTAGAGCTCAGCTCAGTAGGGGTGCTCACACTTCAGGTAGAGGTGAAAGTGATGCTTTGGTTTAGTAGGGTGGTAGAGGTATGGCTTAGGCAGGTAGAGGTTGGGAAGCTTATAGCTATGCATTTCTAGGAAGGACCAAGACCAAGGCTTCAAATGCAGTTATCATAGGTATTATTCTGATTTGTCATTGGTCTGCATCTAGTTGTTTGATCCTGGATCAACCTATTCTTATAAGTCTATATTTTTCTCATCTGGATTAGATTTATTATGTGATCATATACCATTGCCTATTCATGTATCTATGCTGGTAGCTGAGTCTTTAGAGGTGGATTGCATATTGGTCCTATTTTGTTTTGGATGGATATAACACTTGAGTAGACATGATTATCTTAGAGATGATGGACTTTGATGTTATATTGGGTATGGATTGGCATCCTCATTTTCATGTTATTCTTGATTGTTGTGCCAAGATACTAACTTTAGTAATCTGGATAGGCTAAGGATCGAGTCCAAGGATTCTAATGGTTCCTATACTAACAAAGTTATCTCTTTTATTTGGGTTTAAAAGTTGATAGATAACATTTATTTATTTTATTTGACTTCTATTTGGGATACTAGTGTTGAGTCACCTTCTATGGAGTCCAATTTTGTGGCTTAGATGTTTGTTGATGTATTTCTTATCGATCTTCTTAGTGTTACTCCCAATCACGATATTGATTTTGTTATCAACTTGGAGCCCAACACCAAGCCCATTTCTATTCCTTTTTATCATATGGCTTTAAGTAAGTTAAAAGAATTAAAGTAACAACTTCAAAATTTGTTGAGCAAAGGGTTCATCTGACCTAGTGTATCACTTTAGGGTGCCCTAGTTCTATTTGTAAAGAAGAACTATGGCTTGATGATAATGTGCATTGATTACAGACAATTAAACAAGGTAACTGTCAATAACAAGTACCTTCTCCCTTGTATTAATGATTTATTTAACCAATTTTTGGGAGCGACTTTGTTTTCCAAATTAATTTAAGGTCCAGTTACTATCAGCTCGGGATCAGGTATCTAATATTCCAAAGATCACCTTCTGGACTTGTTACGACTATTATGACTTTCTAGTGATGTCTTTCAAGATGACCAATGCCCTCACAATATTTATAGAGTTGATTAATAGTTTGATTCACCTATATTTGAGCTCTTTTGTAATTGTATTTATCAATGACATCTTGGTTTACTCCAAGACCGAGGATGACCATGCTTGGCATTTGAGGATTGTAGTTCAAAGGTTAAGAGAGGAGAAACTATATGCAAAGTTCTTCAAATATGGGTTTTGGCTAAATCCAATGGCATTTTTTAGGTATGTTGTGTCGAAAGAGGGCATCAGGCTTGATGTGGCTAATATAAAGGCAATTTGAGGATGGACTAGGCCTACATCATCTACTAAGATTTGAAATTTCATCGATTTGGATACGCATTACCTACGGTTTATTCTGGGTTTTTTTATCATGATCGCATCATCTACTAAGATTTGAAAAATATGGCATTTCACTGGTCTGATGAGTGTGAGGAGAGCTTCCAAAAGCTTAAGGTATTGTTGACTTCAACTAATCTCTTAACCTTGCCTAAGAAGGGTGTAGACTTTATTGTATATTATGATGAAACTATAGTTAGGTTAGGGGGTATCTTGATGCAAAAAGGAAAAGTGATTACCTATGCCTCCACATAAAGACACACGATAAGAATTACCCTACTCATGACTTAAAATTGTTGTTGTTGTTTTTATTTTGAGGTTGTGACAACAATATGTATATGGAGTTCGTTGCGAGATTTTCATCATTGACTAGAGTTTGCAGTATATCTTTTAGCTAGAGACTAGAATTTGAGGCAGAGAAGGTGCATTGAGCTATTGAAGGACTATGATTTGACCATTCTATACCATTTAGTAAAGGCTAATGTTATGTTCGATGCACTAAGTATAAAGTCTTCTAGCATAGAGAGTCTTGCAGACATTCATGAGAAGGAGAGGCCTTTGGCTAGAGATGTTTAGAGGCTAGCTAATGGGTTAGTGAGATTATAACTTTCAGATGAAGGTGGTGTGCTTGCTTCAATTGAGGCCTATTCTTCATGAAAAATTAAATTCGTGAGCATCAATTTAAGGATGAAATATTATGTGTCATTCGAGGCAAGATGTCTAGAGGAAAGTCGAAGGAAGATGTGCTTGATGTTAATGGTATTTTGAGGATTAAAGGCAAGATTTGTGTGCCTAAAGTGGGTGACCTTATTAGATTGATTCTTAAGGAGGCTCATTAAACTCGTTATTCTATCTATCCCGGGGAAGCAAAGATGTATCATAACTCGAGTCAACATTAATGGTGGTATGGTATGATGAGGGACATCTCCTAGTTTGTGTCTAAGTGTTTGACATGTCAGTAGGTTAAATATGAGCACCAATGGTCTGGTACTGAGTTTCAGAGGATGTCAATTCCTACATGAAAGTGGGAATAGATTATTATGAATTTTATGATAGGTTTACCCACTATCATGGATGGTTATGATCCATTTAGATTGTGGTAGATCAGTTGTCTAAGTCTTCTCATTTTATTCTGTTCAAAGTTAATTATAGGGTAGAGATGTTGGCTCATATTTATATCAGTTAGATAGTTAGTTTCAAGGAGTGCATGTTTCCATTGTCTCCTACTAAGGTTCATTGTTCAGTTCTCACTTTTGGAAGGCATTATAGCATGAGTTGAATAATCAGTTGAATATGAGTACAACATTTCACTATTAGACCGATGGTCAGTCTAAGAGGACCATTTAGGTGTTAGAGCATATACTTTGGCCATATGCGATTGATTTTGGTGCCTGATGGAATTAACATTTGCCTTTAGCTGGATTTACCTACATCAACTGCTAATGGATTCTTTTGAGGCCTTGTATGGTCGGAGGTGTAGATCACTCATTAGTTGATTTGACTTGATCTTGATATACACTTTAGACACTAATTTACTTAGAGATGCTATAGAGTAGGTATGATTGATTTTGAGTCAATTGTTGATAACCAAAGTTGCCAAAAACTTATGTTAATAGAAGAGTTCACCCTTAGAGTTCGTGGAGGATGATCGTGTGTGGTTGAGGATCTCATCCATGAGGGGTGTCATAAGATTTGAAAAGAAGAGCAAGCTCACCTGTGGATTCATCGGGTCCTTTTGAGATTCTGAGTCGAGTGGGGGAGGTGGCATATTGATTTTCCTCAGCACTTAGTCTATCATCCGTACATCCAGTATTTCATATTTCTATGCTTCGACGATATATACCAAATGTGTCTCTTGTGATGTTCTTTAACTCGGTAGAGTTGGGTTCAAATTTAACTTAAAAGGAGGAGCTAGTAGCTATTCTACACAAATAAATCTGAAAGCTTTGGATCAAGGATATCACTTTAGTGAAAGTTCAATGGAGGCATTGGCCTGCAGTAGAGATGACTTGAGATATCGAGCCTGATATGTGGACCCATTATCCTTAATTTTTTCAAGGCTTCAGATACTTCTTTTATTTTATTTTTTAGGACAAATATGATTTTTAGTGGTAGATGATCATCGAAGGTTACTTTTGGTATTTAAAAAAAATTCTATTTTAGCCCTCTCAATAGTTATCGAGTCCTATTGGATCAATTATTTTGCTCATAGTTTTAAAAAATTTTGAAAGATGAGAAACTGATAACTTTTGAGTTTTTAAGGGCCTAAATTTTTTAAAAGTGGTTTGTGGCACTAGCTGGAGTTACGATTTTTGAAATTGAATTTCATTAGTTTCATCAGTCCCATTATAAGGAATTTGGTTTAGGAGAGTCATTGTTTTCAAAATTGGAGTTGATTTGTGGATTTGAGGTCATCTGCTAAAGGTTTGAGTTAAATTGGACTGAGATTGACTTTTGTCAATGGTTTGAGTTCAGATGCTCAGATTAAATTTTAATTTATTCCGTTGAATTTGGGGAGGAGGGTGATTTTAGCTCTACAATGAGCTTTCATATTATTTTTTATGTTGTGAGAGCATTTTGGTATTTTTAGTTCCTTCAGTTATTCTTGTTGTGACTAATCAAATTCTTGATCAAAGAGACCTCAAATTTAATTTTCAATGATATCATTAGATTCAGAATGTCAAAATTAGTAGGGTTGTTGTTGGTTGTCGCACAACACTATACCATTCACAATTTTAGATGTAGTCAATCGTCAACAAAGTATAAATCCAACATAGGTTGGGGTCGATCCCAGAGGTTACGTTATCATTAATTCTATGCGAAGAAGTAGGGGAAAAAGGTTCAAAAACACACCCGAATTATGGGAGAAATTATTGTTACACATACCAACTTTGCGGGGGTCCTATGAAACCCCTAGACTTATTTTTAATCTATTATTATAGACATTATTACCTTTGTTGGACCAGTAAATCACTCAAACAGTTGTGTTTGCCTACACGCGCTCTTAAAACTTGAAAAGTCAAAAAGTTTTTATTTTCTAAGTATTGGAAACACTAAAGAAAACCACCAAAACTATCGAACTTCCTCCTTCACTCAACCCTAAATTCGAACTTTCTCCTTCACAAATCTTTCCATTTGCATGTGTATTGCAGTTTGAATCAATTGTTTCAAAGTTATTGCTCGTATCTTCGTGATTGTATATTTTGGATTAAACTTTCAGTCTACTATATTGACGATTTCGCTACAAATTCAAAGAGCATTTTGAAAATTACTAGGTTATTCTTGTTATTTGTCATAAATCTAGAAGAAATAAGTTTCTCATCACATATGATTAGTTAGGTTACACTATTCTAAAATTCTATGATGTCACTACTAGGGTTTAGTTTGTTCATAGATGAATTTAAAATTTCTAGCCGTGGCAGATAATTTTGTTGGTACCACGTATGAGTATGTCTTGTAGTCCCTTTTCCCCTAAAATATTTGACTGTTCATTGTTGTTATTGTCATGTATTTCAAGAATGAGTGGATTTGTAGAGGTAACATTGAGATGGTATCATGGTGGGATTTTGGATATTAGTAGTGGTAATCAAAGTATGTAGGGGGTGGAATCACTGAATATTTGAATGTTAATGTGGATAGTAAGTCTTTTTTTGAACTAACATATTATGTAAAAGAATTAGGATACACTACAAGCTGTGCATTTTATGTTAGGCTACCTAATAGTGACAAAGTAGACTATTTGATCTATGTTGTCCCGGATCGTTACTTGATAGACGGTGTTTGCTTCACAGGATTTTCAGTCTCTTGAATTTCAATACCTTTTCCAGGTGTATGTCTAGATTCCCCATCTAATACACCATCCACCATGTCCATCAACTTATCAATGCGAGAGTCTTAGTGTTTCACATGCTTGGTCAATCCTTCAATCATCTTAGCCAGATTTGAGAGTTGTTCCTCCATGGATGAAACATTAATTGTCATCGCTTGTATGAAAGTCAGAGGCATTGGAGAGAAGCATGGATTATTGCGAAAGTTGACCTTCAGCGGGCTCACATTACGCGTTGTATATGGAGAAGAATTGCTCGAGCCATGGTCTTTCTTTGCAGTAGAGTTCCTGGAACCCCGAGACCTCAAGTAAAGCCATAGTCTGTTTGATCCTCTCAACAACACTACTTCCTTCTTTTGAAGTATTTGTTAAGGACCTTGAGTCCTTTGGGGTTTAAGATCCAAAATCGGGAGTGGGTGCGGAGACACTCGCAGTGTTTGTTGTCCTAGCATAGTAGTTTTGCTCCTTGTAACCGCCCCGACACTTCCAAAAGTAATATCAAGAATTTCTTCTACTTCAGCGGAGAACTTGGATCAACAGCCTTGGAGGAAGTCGATTGGGCATGTCAAAATTTGTATGAGAATAAAATTCTGCGTTAAGAAAATATTAATCAAGGAACGAAAAATATTGCTACAATCGTTGTATTTTATTTCAAGGAGTGAGTTCTACAATCTCTATGAACCCTCTTATTCGCCTTTTCAAATATAAGTTCAAGGGCTCTTTAGCTTGATCTTGAATATTGAAAAACTTGATGAATTTGATCTTGACTTGTACTTAAATTCAAGGGCTTTTGGGTTTGTTCTTGAATCTTGCGGTCTTGATCTTGATTTTTGGATTTGAGCTTGAACTTGATATAGATTTGAACTTGATATGGATTTGTTCTTGAACTTGATATGGATTTGTTCTTGAACTTTATCTTGATTTAAACTTGAATTCAAGGGATTTTGGGCTTGATCTTGATGCGTTCTTGAACTTGATATAGATTTCTTCTTGATATGGATTTGTTCTTGAGTTTGATCTTTACTTGTACTTGAATTCAAGGGCTTTTGGGCTTGATCTTGAATCCGGTGATCTTGATCTTGATGCGTTCTTGAACTTGAGTGCTTGATTTCTTGAATTTTTATTGCTCGTACAGAAATTTGCGGCGTTTGATCCACGAGCTCTCTCTGGCTTCTTGTTAGAATTCTTGATTGTGAATTCTGAATTATGAGGACCCCTATATATAGTTGTAGAATAGAGGAGTTATGATGGAATCAAAATTTCTTCTGGCCAATCAGATTTAAGGTGACATGGCGCAGGAAAAGTGATAGGAATAGATTTCCTTTGAAGTGACATGGAGATATTTGATTGGTCGAAACACATCGCTTGTACATGTGACACATTTTTATTGGCCTTTGATTGAGATAGGAATGTCATGTCATTTTGGCACATGGCGTGATCCTATTGACTTCTTTATTTGACTTGGCATGCCACGTCATCTGACACGTGGCATCAAGTGGGCATCTAGGATGAAAGGATATTGGGCCCAATAAAGTGGGTCATCTTTTGTAGCCCAAATAAATGAATTTGGGTTTTTAATTAAATTCATATTTCATTGGATTTAATTAATTAACTCAATTATATTAATCCACAATATTTATTTTTGGACTAATATATTTTGAATTTAATATAATTTGAATCATATTATAAAATTTATATTTTAATAAATTTTATATGATTACACTCGGATCTTGACACAGACTTTGTCCAAGAAACTAAAATGTACTCGCCTCCAAGTCCTTCTATGACACCCCAAATCTGAAGCAGAATGTTACGATATCACAAGCTAGTTAGATTTAATATTGTTGAAGGAAGAAAATATTTTTAAGGCTTTATCGCTAACTTTCTATTGTGAAATATGAACAAGTTTTGCATAATTATTAAGTTCACAATGCCTGCAAGAAGAGCAGAGTTTATTAATTGAGATGGCCTCAAGTAAACAACATAAATAAGTAACTTAGCTTTTAGTTGGTACTTGAGCTAAAATACAAATACATATCTAGTGGAGGGCATTAAAATCTCCTTCAAATGGGATGATCATTATATTTGAAATGTGCAACCAGAGCCTCTATAAGATGTTGATGGCAAAGCTTCGGGAACACTTAACCACCAAAACAAAGAATTTGAAGAATCTAAAATGGCGAAAACTTATAAACTGAAAGGTTGATTACATTGAATTACCTGCATTGTTGCCTTGATACTGAGTGTTGTATGAGCCTTTTAGGTGAAAATGATCAATAATTATTAAAAAAAACATTCAAATAGTATCTCAGCTGCACATTATATAAGAAAAAAATTGAGCTTGAACAATGAAACTAGAATAACATTGAATATTCATCCTCACTTTCATCAAAGGCTGAAAAAGGAACTTCATCGGGGGTGTTTCACGGTTTGAATAACAATCGATTCAAATCAAAAAATTAAATCAAATAAATTAAATAAATCAATTTTATTTGGGTTTGATTTGATTTGATTTTAGTTTTTTAATAACCGATAATGTTTTAATTTGTTTAGGTTTGAGTTTGTTCGAAAAAATAGTAATCGATAAATTATATATATACATAATACATTATTTTTACAAATAATTTTAAAGATCTTATATACATTTTCGTCAAATTTTATTTCTAATTTATTTATAAAAGCATAAATGCTTGAGACAAAAATATTTATCTTATTGATTTCATGTATACGAATGTAAAAAAAAACCGAATGTCTATATGTGACTAGAAATATCACTATCTCTTCCTTCTAGTCCAAAATGATGAATTTTGAAACTTTGTTCACAGTAAATTTAGTGATTGAGAGTATTATAATATCACTCGTAGTGGTAAAAGATGGTAACCAAAAAAATAGGAAAGAAAAAAATGAAACAAATAAAAAGAAAAGAAAAACGAAATTAATGCTCAACCCCCCCCCCCCTCCCCATCAAAAAAAAGAGAAGAATAAAGAGATGTTTAACAATTATGAATAATATTAAATAATATTAACACTAACAAAAATAACTAAATACGAGTTAAGATCAAAATAACATCAAAATAATACCAACCCAAATAAATCACATCAAACAAACCAATAAAATAATATCAATCAAAATACTAATCAAATATATCACATGATAAACAAAAAAAAATACAAATCAAATATCAAAAAAATACCAACCAAATAAATGATATCAATCAAGCAACTTAAATAAATAATCAACCAAATAAATCACACCAAACAAACCACTAAAAAAATAACTAATTATACCATCGTCAATTCACCAAAAAAAACACTAACTATTTTCATCCGGTACAAATAAAACTCAAAAATATTATTTATTATTGATTAATATTATTTTTTAGAAATAAAAAAAATTAAACCATTTTTTCCTGTGTTCCATTATTCTCAATCTTTTTCCTTTTTTATTTTGTGTTTTCCCCATGTATGAAAGAGACAAGATTTTTATTGTTTTTATTTTTTTCATTTTTTTTTGTGCTTTCCCCATATATGAGAGAGACAAACTTTAATTTTTTTATTTTTTTGTGTTTTGCCTATGTATGAGAGAGACAACTTTTTTTTGGGGAGGTTTAACACCATTATTTTTTCATGTTCCATTTTTCCATGTATGAAAGACACAATAAACATTAATTAATTAAACATCTCCATTGTTTTAGTTTTTCTTTGTTCCCTTTTTTTTCTTTTTCTTTTTAATCTTTTTGCATGCATGTATACTTTTGTTAAAAAAATATTGACATTTGATTGTAAATAATATTTGTTGATACATCCATGTAATTATAGGACTTAAAATGTATATGGATATTTTTTTCCTAAAAAAAATGTGAAATTTTTTTTTCACTTTATTTTGGTCAATGTTTTGTTTTTAAGTTTTAACGTCAATAGGTTTTGAACTTCTATTAGGATCAAAGAACCATTAATGTAAAGTCTCTCCAACAAGAAGTAGTACCATTATTCAATCCAACCATCCAAATAATTATGCCAAAGACTTGCGATGGCCTCCAATTGACTACAAGTCAATGTGAATCCTCAAGTAATTCTAGCAAAATTCAACAATAAGATTTAGTCCAAAAAGACAAAGAAGAAGTTCAAAAATGGCGAGAGTCAATAATGGGATCCTCTTTGTGGGGGAACAATTAAGAAAATTGGGCCCAACTAATGGCAACTTGTCCATGAAAGAAATTTGACATGTCATTGTGCTTCTTTCTTTTTCTTTTACACATATTTATTAGTGTAGACTAAGAGCTTCTTCATTGAATGATGTGGGCCTAATCTTGTACAACAATAAATATGCATGAATTATTCTTCCCTTATGGGCTATCCTTTTCTACAGAGAAGTTTACGCTGCTAAAAGTCTATTGGATCTTTTCACGGTTCAAATTGGACACTCAAGCCATGCTGGAGGCTACTAAACAACAATGAGTATTAGGGATCGTTTGGTTGTCAAGATGTTATCTCAGAATAATTAATCTCGGAATAAGTTAGCGTGAAATAAGTTATCCCATCATATATATGGAATAACTTATTCTATCACTAAGGTAAAAATGGTGGAATAATAGATAAACATGTTAGGATATCAATTACTGCTAATTAAAAGCATCACCATCAAAGTAATATAAATATACTGAGCTAAGGCCCCTGTGGTCAGTAACGGATACTTTAAAATAGCAACCTAGTCCTCCAGTTCATACTTATCTACCACATATTTATTTTGTTTGGCCATTTCAGTAAATCAAAGGAGATAATTAGTTGTAGGGGAACTGTGAATAATTATAAAATCACAATAATAATATATTTTTATATTTAACAAAATATAAAATACTACAAATTAAATAGACATTATTAGAATAATATCTAAGTTGAAAATTACTATCATTATACTTATTTTAAATAGTTTAAAATTAATATTTGAATCGTGTTAAACACTATTCTAAAAAATTATTTCAATCAGTACCCAAAAACCTATTTTAATGATGGAATATTCCCCAAAATTAAACAAATCTTCTCTATTTAAATAAAGAATAAAAAATCAACAAATTAATTAATCATCAAGATAATATTATCAAAAAAAGCAAAGCCAAACTAATTAAATGAAAAGAGTGTTAAATTGTTAATGAAAGGAAATGCAACATGAGGGAGAAAAAGAGAATTAAAAGAGATGTGATATCATTTTTTTTTTTTTGGATTGTTGTATCTGCAAATAAAAGAGAATGAGAGGCTTTATATAGGGCCAATGAGAAACTAAATACATGCCAAGTGTCCCAACACTTGGCAAACCAAGTTCATGCAAGAGGCCAAGTCACAATTGAATTTTTCACTAAAGTAAGCTATTATTAAAATCAATTTATCAAAATAATATATTTTTAAAATTTTTACAAAACTAGTATAAACGTATTTCACAGTAACATTTTAGGTTACATTTTATTTAACGGTGTTAATTTAAGAAATGTTACTGTGAGTAACGTTTTTAAAAGTAATACGCATTTCACAGTAACGTTTTGTAATACGTTACTCTGAAATACGTTTTACACCAAAAATGTTACTCACAGTAACATTGTTTAATCAGACTGATTTTTTCAGTTACCATAATAGTTCTACTTTGATGAAAACATATTGTTTTTATCTTGTCTTTTGCAATCTCGACATTAATGTTGAAATATGATTTTTTTTCAGTTACCATAATATGATTTATGTTTTGTTGATTATTAGTTTCCTTCAATGTCAAGTTCTCATTTAATAAGTTGCAATTTTTTTCAATCAATTTAGTTATTTTAAAGTTAAAATGTTACTGTTAAATTTTTTTCTAAGTTAAAACGTATTATAGCTAAATTTTCAAGATTTGATTTTATATTTACAAGATTAAATGGTCCGTGATTGAATTCGTAAAAAATGTTACTATGAGTAACATTTTAGGTGTAAAACGTATTTCAGAGTAACGTATTATAAAACGTTACTGTGAAATACTTATTATACTAAAAACGTTACTCACAGTAACATTTCTTAAGTTAACACCGTTAAATAAAGTGTAACCTAAAACGTTACTGAGAAATACGTTTATACTAGTTTTGTAAAAAAATTTAAAAATGAATTATTTTGGTAAATTGATTTAAATAATGACTTACTTTGGTAAAAAATTCGTGACAATTCTTACCAAAGACTAAATTTGTTGAAGAAGTTTCTCATAATACATCTTTTATAATAAGACTTGCCATAAATATTTTTAAATAATATTTCCAGTAATAATTCTTTTGAAATATATGTATACACTTACAATCCTCCACATATTTTTAAAAAAATTATAAAAAAAATATAAATAAAACAGGTTTGGTTTCTTTTGAACTATGAACCAAATTTAGATTGATAAAATTTAACATACAAAATTATTGATGAAATATAATATTTCTATAATCAATAATTCTTTATTGTAAGTCAGAAATTTTACCAATCACATTTTGGCCTCAGTAATTTTGTTGTTCAATGTGATTTGCATCTATAGGTTATGCACGTGTCTGGTTATTCATGAGAGCTCTAGAGACTAGGCCAAAGTCTCATAGGAGCAACCTCACTCCACTTCTCATATAGGTGAATTCATCAAGTGCACACTACTTTAAATACACCATCCTTAATTAAGGACTATGAATTTGTTAGGAGTTAATAACTCATCTCTCATAATTAGTAGCAGTTCAAGCACTCTCAGTTAGTGGCAGTGCCAATATTGACTTGTTATTACCCATATGAACCTACTTTATGGAATCTCCAATCATATATGTTAGGTTACCATCTCCATTGACAATCACATTGGCCTTAAACCCATCTCTATTGAGGTTTGAAGAATTAATTTTCTTCGCACGGGTTTAGTTAGTAAATCGGACGAATTCAATTCTGACTTCACATAATCAATGCAAATTATTCCATCTTACAACAACTATTTTATGACATCATGCCTCAATTTCATGTGTCTACTCTTACAATTGTAAGACTTATTCTTTGCAATAGCAATTGCAGCTTGACAATCACAATGTATAGGCACAGGAGGCAACACATCCTTTATCAAAGGGATACTTGCTAAGAAATTTCTTAGTCACTCTGCGTCAGAACTAGCTATCTCCAGCGCTACAAACTCTGATTCTATAGTCGATCTAGCAATAATTTTTTGCTTAGTTGATTCCCATGATATTGACCACCACCTAAAGTGAACACATATCCACTAGTGAATTTTTCTAATCTGAATCAGAGATCCAGTTTGCATCACAATACCTTTCTAATGTAGAAGAAAATTCACTATACACGATACTATAATTCATGGTTCCTCTCAAATATTTCATCAGTCTAATTAATGCAGACCAATGCTCTTTATTGGGATTATGCATATATCTACTCAATCTAGACACAACATAGGCTATATTAGGTCTATTAAAATTCATAAAATGCATCAGACTCCCAATAATCTGAGCATATTTAGACTGAGAAACTGGGTCCCCATTATTCTTTTTCAATTGAGAGTTAGCATCATAAGGAGTGGCTACATGTGTCACCTCAAAATATTCAAACTTTTTAAGAAGGCTTTCCACATAATGTTATTGTAACAACATTATACTATCTTCATTCCTCATAATTTTAACTCCCAATGTCATATTTACTTCACCCATATCTTTCATATCAAAATTAGTAGACAAAAATAATCTGATACGTTGCACAACATTTAAACTTGTACCAAATATGAGCATGTCATCAACATACAAGCATATTATCACATAATCATCGGCTACCATTTTAGTATAAACACATTTATCCACTTCAACAGAAGAAAAATTGTCTCTTAATAAGACTTGATCTATTTTTTCATGCCATTGTTTAGGATCTTGTTTAAGGTCATAAAGAGATTTAATAAGTTTACCCTCAGGTTGAACGATATAAATTCTTCTTCTAAATCACCATTTAAAAAGGTTATTTTTACATCCATTTGATGAATAAAAAATTTGTGAATTGATGTAAGGCAATTAAAATTCGAATGGAAGAAATTCTAGTTACTGGTGCAAATGTATCAAAATATTCAATGTTTTGCTTTTGGGAAAATCATTTTGCTATTAATCGAGCTTTATAGTTATCTACAGATCCTTCAGAATTAAGTTTCTTTTTGAAAATCCATTTACAATCGATAGCTTTTACACCAGGAGGTAAATCAGTCAAAATTCATGTATTATTTTTCATGATTGAATCAATTTCAATTTTTATTGCATCTTTTCAAAATTTAGCATCTGAAGAAGACATAGCTTCTAAATAATTTAATGATTCATTGTTAACAAGAAAAGTTTGAAAATCATTTCCATAAGAAATATTTTCTTTTTTAGGCCTTTTACTCCTTCTCAGTTCCTCAATATTAGGAGTAGACTCATTATTTCTTCCAATAAGTGCATGGAAAATTTTATCACACAGTGAAAAAATATGTTCAAAAAATTCAGCATTTTTTGTCTCAATGATAGTATTAGAATCAAGCACATCACTTCTTAAAATAAGAAATTTGCAGCATTATGTTCAGCATATCCAATAAGCATGCAATCAACAGTTTTAGAAACTATTTTTCTCTTTTTAGGTTCAGACAAAAGAACTTTAGAGAGGCACCCCCACACTTTTAAATATTTCAAATTAGATCTATAACTTTTCCACAATTCATAAGGAGTTTTACCAGTTCTTTTATGAGGAATCCTATTCTATAAATGACAAACAAATATATAGTTTTATCCCATAAATTATCAGGAGCATTAGAACTAATTAGCATAGAATTCATTATTTCTTTTAAGGTTCTATTTTTCCTTTCAGCTACTCCATTAGAATCAGGTGAATAAAGCGGAGTTTTTTCATGAATAATTTCTTCTTTTCCACAAAAAAACATTAAGAGATACATATTCTTCATCTCTATCGAATCTTACTCTCTTGATTTTTCTACTAAGTTGATTTTCAACCTCAGATTTATAAGAAATAAAAGCATCAATTGCATCATCTTTATTTCTAAGTAAATACAATTTAGTAAATCTTGAAAAGTCATCAATAAAAGTCACATAATATCTTTTACCACCTATTCAAATCACCCAAATCAAAGATAATAATTCAGTTTCTCTGTTTATTAAAAATCATGGGCTTTTAGTTATTTTAGCGTCAACACATATTTCACATTTATCAAAATTATTTGAATCTAAATCAGATATTAAATCAAGAGATTGAATTTTCTTTAAATATGAAACGTTACCATGTCCTAATCTAGCATGCCAAAAAGAAATAGACTCAATCATATAAGCAGAAGTTGATGCATTATTATTAAAAACATTGAGTATAAAGAGTCTCTGATTATCATAGTCTTTACCCACAAACACATTATTTTTTGTCAGAATAATCCTATCAGATTCAAAGGACACTTTGATTCCAGCCTTATTGAGCAAAGTTATAAAAATCAGATTGGCTTGCATTGTAGGAACATGTAGCACATCCATGAAGGCTAATATTTTTTATGAAGTGAGTTTCAAAAGCACTTTACCCTTACCCAAGACTTTAGCAGTTCTTGAGTCTCCAAGGTAGACCACTTCA
This sequence comes from Solanum aculeatissimum, assembly GCA_038996855.1. Taxonomy (NCBI): domain Eukaryota; kingdom Viridiplantae; phylum Streptophyta; class Magnoliopsida; order Solanales; family Solanaceae; genus Solanum; species Solanum aculeatissimum. The sequence continues at coordinate 44,153 of JBCEWC010000983.1, forward strand.
TTGTCACCTACTATTGATGTAGGAGGTATATGCTTCTCGATTTGCACAAATATGCCGAGTAGCCTCAGAGTTTACTGCTCATTTTTTTATATGTGCTACAAGGTTCATTTGAGAAATGACAGCAACAATAATATCATCTTCTTTAGCTAAATTAGCTTTTGAAGGATAACTTTTTTCTTTGTCATTTTTAACTCTTTTCCTACATTGAGTTGCACGGTGATCTGACTTTCCACAAGTAAAATAACAACTTTTCTTTTTCTTAAAGTGGAAATCATTAGGCTTGTAATCTCGAGATTTATTTTCATACCTGTTATTATTGTTATTTTGTCTCTGTACTAAATTTTTCTTGAGGGCCAATTGATTAGTTTTAAAAGACTCTTTGTTGTTAGTATCTTTAATTAAAATGTGAGTCACTATCTCCTCAATAGTAAAATTCGTTTGCTTATATTTTAAATTATTTTTATAATCATTCCATAATTTAGGCAATTTCTCAATCAATACTCCAGCAATAAATTTTTCTGGTAGGGAAATTCTTTCGGCCTTCAAGTCCTCAAACAATTTTTTATATTCATTTATTTGAATTTTCATATCTTTCACGTCACTCATTCGGCATTGGTAATATCTTCCCACTACAAACATTTGTTTAGTAGCGTCTTCGGCGCTGAATTTATTAATTAATGCTTCTCAAATAACCTTTGTTTCTTTGCAACTACAATACATGTCAAACAGTTCATTAGGTATAGTTTGCAGTATAGTATGACGACATACTTTGTTGACATATTGCCATGATTCCAGAATTTTATCATTACCATCAGCACTAGGTTTTGGATTTAATAAAGCAGATGCAGTACCATGAACATCAAGTAATGAGAAAATACGTTCTTGCCATCTTTTAAAATCTTCATTAGCAAAATTTTTTATATTTGGCACGTTTGAAAAAGACTTAGCATATAGTAGTACAATTGAAACTTTAGTCTACAATGTCAACAACTCATATCCTTTGTGGAAAGACTTAGATACCCTTGGATTCAGACCCCAAAGGATTGGGAAGGACTAATACAAGCTTTGGATTCTTTCAAATCAAAATTGTATCAGTACCCTGTGAGGTGGACTCTTCCTACCCTTAACTGGATAAAAAGCAATACAGATGGATCCTATAGGGATAACCCTGGAATGAGTGGTTATGCTTTATGTCTAAGAAATCACTTTGACAACCTAATGTATGTTAAAGCGAAGGAAATGGGCTATAAAACTAACATGGAGACAAAAACTATGGAAATTCTAAGGTGTTTGAGATACTGCATGCACAACTAGGTACAACATCTAATTTTGGAAACTGATTCTGTAGGCCTACTGAAAATTATTCGTGGGGAATGAAAAATTCCTTGGACTTGTCACGACCCGAGAGTGGGGCCTAGATATGACATAGAAAAAGAGAACCTGAGAGTCCTCGATCAAGCCATCTTAGTATCATCACACACATCATCGGTTCGAAAATGCGTAACATATAAACGACACATAAGTCTAAGGGATTCTGGATTTTGGACTCAAGCTATGGAGATGTTGTCGGGAATGAGATAAGCATGAATCACATAACATATAGCAATTAAGTTCTAAGGGGCGGGTAAGTATGACTCAAGCTATAGGGGCAAGAAGGGTTAAAGACTTTCTACATAAGCACATTCCCATCCAACAAGTCATAATAGCATAAACGAAAGCATGATCGAAAATATAAATAACTATAGCAAACATAGACAATCATAGCATCTCGAATAAACACATAGTATGACGTACAATAAAATTCGATAAGTATCCAATAATGCCTCTACAAGAGTAAAACAAGGGCCTCAACATAACTCGAGCTCACCCTCAAGTCACAAATACGTAAAAATGAAATAAAGCATAAGATAGAGAAAGAAGGTGGGGCCACCACTATAAGCAAGTCCAAGATCTCAACTAGACGTCTAACGGTAGATGAATGTCGTCTCCAATCCCTACATGGTTAGATCATGTAGACAAAAAGTATGGGTTAGCACATATAATGCACTAAGTATGCGGGCATGCCATGCACATGAACATGAACCTACTAAACAAGCTA
>JBCEWC010000984.1:0-46249 GCA_038996855.1 Solanum aculeatissimum
TCTGTAAATTTCGAGAATTTGATTTTATTCAAATTAATTGAGTAATTAATTGAATTTTCGAAGACAAGTCATTTTTTTCACACATAACAGTACGATATTCTATTTTAATTGATAAAATGAGATTAAAAAAACAATTATTTTTTTACATTTTTATTAGTTAAAGTGATTTAAAAAAAGACAAAATAAGAAAAGAATTATTTAAAAATAATATTTTTATTAGAAATACAATATGTTTAAAAAGAAAATATATATATACATTCATTTAAAGAAGGATATTTTTGAGTCATTTGATAACAATAAGTGCATTTTTGGACCAAAATATAAATAAAGGATATTTTTTATATTTTTCTATTAATGTCATTTAAATCAAGATATTTTAACTCAATTATAATAGTACAAAAACATAAATAATTCAAAATATAAACGAAAGACACTTTTGATTCTTTTTGAATAATACAAGAGTATTTTTTATCCTTTTCCTAAAATAATATAAACATGTCGTATTAAAGCATAGAGGCTAGAGCACCCTTAGTCAAAAAGGATAATTTTTTGTTAAACAGGTGGCAGTGGAAAGAAAAGACATGTGGTCGTTGAAGACAAGTACAAAGGGATCATACTATTGTGACGTGGATAATAGAATAGAGTAACAAGTTTTATGCGTGATACATAAATATATTCTTTAACTTCGTTTTTATTAGTATCTATGCATTTTTATTTTATGTGTGCATAAATAGACACTTAAATTTGTATAAAATAAAATAAATAGACACATACATCCTATGTGACATAATACAAATAGGACACAAAATGATCATTTAGGACATCGGGATGAATATGTTTACTTTTTAATAATTTTGTATAAATATCTACTCATGCACATCTAAAATTGAAAAACATAAATATCCATTGAGACCAAGTCAAAGAGTACCATCAATAACATTCAATTTTTTTTTTTAATTTGTTTCACTTTTTCTATTTCCTGGAACTCATTCATTAGTATAACTTCTTTCTTTTTTGGTTTCCAGCAAAACTTTGAAAGCATAAGATATTTTTAACGATAAGCAATGATATTATTATTTATCATTTGCAAATATAAAAAGTCATCGAGTCTTTGTGAAAGTCTTTTTCTTTTAATGTTATTTAAATTCATTATTATATATGTTTAATATTTTATTTTAATAATAAAATATATGTATATCAATATTTAATAATGATGTTAACTGTAGTTTTTTCAGTGACTTACAACTTATAAAACTATCTCATTCTCATTAATTTTTTTTTTTTTTCATATTTTGACATTGAAATAATTATATTAAAAGAGAGTGAACACCTAGCAACTTTAGAATTGGGCACGATAGAGGTAGGGGCAGGCAATAAATGGCGCTGTTTAATTGAGGGGGTCCTATTTAGACCATAAAGAACAAAAATTTATAGAAAAAGGGTCAAAATTATTCTTATAGTATTAAAAAGAAGTAAAAATATTTTTCGTTTATACTTTGGTCTATTTACGCCTTTGGACTATTAGAAATGGGTAAAAAATGTCTTGATACTAACGGAAAAGGGTAAAAAAATGTCCTTGATTTATACTTTGGTCCAAAAATATCTTTATCAATGATACTTTGGTCCAAAATGTTCTTATTGCTACCAAATGATCAGAAATACGCTTCTTTAAATAAATGTATATATATATATTTTTTCTTTTTAAAAAATATTGTATTACTAATTAAAATATTATTTTAAAAAAATTCTTTTGTTATTTTATTTTTTTAAAATCACATTAACTAATAAAAATATAAGAAAATAATTTTTTTCTTAATCTCCTTTTATCAATTAAAATAGAATATCGTACCCCTGTAGCAAGTAATATATGTCATAAATATAATAAGGGCATTTTTGACCAAAGTATCATTGACAAGGATATTTTTGGATCAAAGTATAAATCAAGGGGATTTTTCACCCTTTTCCGTTAGTATCAGGACATTTTTTACCCTTTCTAATAGTATAAGGACATAAATAACCCAAAATATAAACGAATGACATTTTTGCTCCTTTCTAATAGTACAAGGACATTTTTTACCCTTTCTCCTAACTTTATTATCATAAGAATATTAAGGTTGGTGTTGGACACATGCTCACCAGTCGAATGTTCCCACCTAAGTCCATCTATATTTCCCATAATATAGGATAACGTTCTTGGACGGTTTGAACTTTTCAATATATTATCTTTTTATACACAAAGACCAATATGTAGTACTATATTAAGACCAACTATATTAACTACCATGAATAAAAATACTACTCCAATTTTGAATAGGTAGTATTAATTCTTCTAGATGTTATTTTTGCAATGAAGGCTAACGTGGCAAATTTATTTTGAAACGTGGCAAAATTGTGGGGTCAGGTTTTAACGTAAACAGTTGAAATCTTTAATAACTTGATACAGACGTTACAATACCAACTGCTTTTCATCGGCGATAGTTACGCTAGTCAAAATAATACTATTTCTATTTCTTTGCACCTAATAAAAGTAAATAAATATAATGACAAATTTCATAATTTAAAATGTATAAAATAAAAATCAAAAGTTAAAAATAAAAATACCTAAAATTTTTGACTTTTAGTTATACCGCGCGCTTTAAAAAATTCAATTCAAACAGCCCTCCTCAATTTTTTGGATTTTTCTTAAAGAAAGGTCGAGTGAAAGGATGACAGTAAATAAGTGTTAATTAAATTGTACTTTTTCAGTTGTTAGTCGAGAATGTGTATGGTTGAGATCAATAATTCAGTTCATCAAAGAAAGGTATGACCTGAAAAATGATGTCAAAATACCCACGGTCATATTTGAAAACAATGTTGTGTGCATAACTCAATTAAAAGGAGATAGAACAAAGCATATTTCACTAAAATTATTCTTCACGCTTGATCTCCATAAAAATAGTGATATTGACGTACAACAAATACGTTCAAGTGATAATCCAGCAAATTTATTCACCAAATCTTTATCAGCCTCAATTTTCGAGAAGATGGTACACAAGATTAGAATGTGAAGACTCCATTGATTGAATCGTGGTCTTTAATAGCGAGAGTAGAATACGTGTTGTACTTTTTTTTCCTTAACCAAAGTTTATTCCACCGAATTTTCCTGTTAAGATTTTTAATGAGGGATCCAATAATGCGTATTAAGGATACCTAGAACTTTTATTTTACATGGACAATTAAGGGGAAGTATTGTGAATAGGTGTCATGCACCACCTCTTGCCCATAATGACTTGGCAAGGGATGTTGCATGCTAAGGGACTTGGCTCCTCTCCATTTCTCTTGTCTCCATTTCCTCCAAGTTTTATTTTGGATGAATGACACATGACATGGATTATATTTAGTGGCCATAATTTAGTAGATCAAAATAGACCCCTAACCATAGTTTACATAATAATTAAAATAAATCTTAAATCTTATTATTTCTCCCTTTTCTCACCAAGTCTTTATCCACTTTTCCCTCCAAAATTATTTATTCAATTTTAATTTTTTTCTTTCTTCATTATTATATTATTATTTATTATTTGATAAAACAAAATTTAGTTATGGGTGACACTTGGCATGAGTTTTATTATTTTTTTATTTAATTTATATTTTCTTATTTCATAAAACAAAATTCTTTCTAAAACATTCATTAAAAATTTCAATAGCGTAATATTTATTTAGTTATATTTCGTTTATGATTTCATTTTTGTTTGTATTATCTATTGTTATGTATAATATGTAATATTTGCTAGTAATTTTGTTTATTAAAAATGTGAAATATTTTTTAAGATTACATTTTAAAATTTTAACTTTTGGGGGGAGGGGGCGGATGTGATTTTTGTAGGAGTGAGATAAGAAAAAGATTCTAATCAAAAGTTGGAGGAGAATTTTAAAAAATATTTTCATTGATTTTAGTCTTTTTTTTTGGGGGCCTTTGTAGGAGTGGGAAGAAAAATTATAATTAGAGGTTGGAGGAGAATTTTAAAAAATGTTCTCATTGGTTTTAGTCATTTTCTTTAAATTTAAGGAAAATAAGTTGATTTGAAAAATATTTTCTAAAACATTTAAGCCAATCAAATATAATTTTTTTTTTTTAAATATTATTCTTCATACCAAACACATTCTTAGTAAATTATATTTTGTATTTAATATTTTTTAATTTAATCTCATAGACATAAAATAAACAAAATATCACCCATTTTAGAACGGAGCAAGTAATTAAGAGGGAAATTCGATAAATGATGGTCAGAGAGACAATAATTGCACTACTTTTGAATTTCATTTTGGACTACTTAATTTTTTCAACCGAAAATACTAAATTTTATCATTTTAGTATAAATTAACTCCAACCTACTCCATCAAATTTTACACAAAAGAATTTTTTCTCTCTCTTTATTATTATATTATTCTCTTAATTATTATCCATTATTATGTATAATATGTAATATTTGCTAGTACTATAATATCATAATATTATACATAATAATGAATAATACAAATAAAAGTGAAATCATAAATGAAATATAACTAAATAAATATTACACAATTGAAATTTTTAATGAATGGTTCAGAAAGAATTTTGTTTTATGAAATAAAAAATAATAATATAATAATGAAGAGAAAAAAAAATTTAAAATTATAAAGAATTTCGTAGGAAAAAATGGATAAAGAAGTTTTGGAGGGAAATGGAAGAAATAATAGAATTTAAGATTTTTTTAATTATTATGTAAATTATGGTTAGGGGTCTATTTTAATCTACTAAATCATGATCATCAAATATAACTTATGTCATGTATCATTCATTCAAAATAGAACTTTAGGAAAATGGAGACACGATAAATGGAGAGGAGCCAAGTCCCGTGCTAAGTAATTGTCCATGTGTCGCCTCTTGGTCAAAATAACTTGGCAAGAGATGACCACATTATTATCATTCCAAATGTCATATCAAAATGATTATAAATAGCCTTGTTTAAATAAGAAAGAAAAAAGAGGAAAAAAAATTGGAAATAAAAGAAATCCACATTTTTGCTCCCTTTTGTATTTTATAATTTTTCTTCTCCATATTTCTTTTAATATTAGCTTTTATAACATAAATTATATATAAATGAGTTACCTCTTTAATGTAAAAGGGTCCTTAATTCGAATTTAAATAATATTAATATTTTTATTATGTTTAGTGAGCACGTGATAGATTGAATTTTTAAATGTAGGGGTGTGCAAAAATTGAACCAATCGATAAATCGAACCGATAAAAATATTACTGGTTTATTGTTATTGGGTTATTAGGTTATCAGATTTTTAATAATTTTTACTATTGTGTTATTGGATAAACTGATAACCCAATAAGATTATAATAATTTACTATTTTATCACTTTGTAAATAGTAAATATTAATAGTTTAATAGTAATAAGACACTTTAGCAATACTTTACTTATTTTAATATTTGCAGCAGTTAAGTGATTAGTTATCTATTTTAGTGTTTTAGTTTATAATTAATTAATTATAACTTTTGCAAGTTTATAAACATATTTTTCGTACTCCGTCTGTTTTTTATTAATGTAATTTTTATCGAGTAAATCGAAAATTGATAAAAAATATTTTATTGATTTCTTATCAATTTAGTATATTTTAAAATTAAAAATAAATAAATTAAATCAATAATATATAAAATCGAACCAAACTGAACAATGAAGGTCCTAAATTTGTTCATTCAAAACATCGCTCATTGTTTTCATTCATGTATAATTTTAGGGCATTTTTTGTAACATTATAATATTAATATTACTTGAAATAAGTATACACTCCAAAATCAAGCCACCTATGATTGTCTTACGTGACTCGACAATCACGTGAAATATATATCAAGCGACTTGTTAACTGAAATAAGTATTTTGATCTTTTTTCTTTTTGTAGGAGAATATTATATTTTAAATTATTTTGAATTATATTATTATAATATATTATTGAGTTTGAAAGATGTGAACGATAAATGAAGAGTTATAATTTTTCTGAAAAGTTATGATCTTTGTTGAAGAGTTACGACTTTCTTAAATATTGCGACTTTTGCAAAGGTTTGTGACCTTTTCGATAAGGCACAAAAAACATCTTTTGTTCTCTATATATAGAAAAATTTCCTCTCATTTCTGTAATGATTTTTTTTCCTGACTTCTTCTTCTTCTACACAAATAAATTTTAGTGTATTTTATTGTTATTGATTGGTTCGTTGACATCGTGATTTTAGGTATCTATACACCGGTGAGCAAAATCGTTCTATCCTAGGAGGATATATTTCATTAATTAACCTCGGGTACTTGAAGGGAATAATTTCCTTAAGAAAACATTGTGCATTCAGTGGGCTCGATTTTCTTGTCAATTTTATTTCTATTTTTCTTTACAAATTTTGTTTTCATTACTAGCTATATAATTTTTGATTTTGAAAACTTGTTAAAATCTTTATATTTATTATTTTCCCAAAGTTTTATTCTACAAATATTTTGTTTTACAAAAATTTTATACTATAACAAAATTTTTCAACAAAAATTTTTATTCTAAATATTTTAGTAATACATGTTCAACAACATATATAAACTAACAGTACAAGCTTCATAACTAAAGAATAATTAAGCAGCCGAATCATTGATAATCATATGCTAAATTGGTGAATATTCACAACTTAAGGAATCACAACTGCAATTTTTCATCTAATTAAAGGTCAAGTACTTAGTCAAATATTACTAAACTAAAATTATTCTCAAACTGAGGGATCAAAAAATACTTTGTAGGGCAAAAATACCTCCTCAACCTCTTTTTATATATCACTTTTTACTTCTAAAAATTATACAATCTATTATATCGAAAGCTTAAATGATATATCATAAATATAAAGAAACATAGCACAATTTATTTTTCAACATAATATTATTTGCGTCCTGTTGAAGAATAACAAAAATTTCACATTGATAGTTAAAGATATGAATGAACTTCTTATAAGACTTGGCCAATTCTCTTCTACTTGAACTTATTTTTTAAAATGTGAATTACGCTCGACACCTAATTTTACATGAACTTAAAGTAGTTATTTTTCGATTACTAAAGTTTCTACATTTTTTTGGGACATAATATACGACTTGTTGAATGTAACTGTATCACACCTGTATTGCTCCCACATAAGATATTTTGTCTATTTAACTAAAACCTGTCGGACTCTAAATTGACTTCTTCAGAAGTAGCCTGACATTTTTTAAAGGAATTAAATAAAAAAAAAGGTAGCTGATCTTTTACATTAAAAAAGAGATCCAGGTGTTAATTCTGTGTGCATTTTAAGAATCAGATAATGTTGGGTGGCCCAAAATTGATTACTCTAATGGTTACAAGTTTGGTTAACTATTAATTAAGAAAAAACTTCAAAATATTTGGCATTTTAAGTTATTCAATTTTTAGGTTTAATACATGATCAATTTCTTAAACTTTGTTAGGATAATTCATTTTAATATGTGAATTAAATGCCTCAGCTCTAGTGAAGTGCTCCAATTAAAACTCTTTCGATTTAAATTTTTAAATTGTCTCGTGTATTCTCACTCATCTATTATATAATTAAATTATATATATATTTATCTTAATAAATCATAAAATCCCATGAGTTTTTGAATTTTTTTACTTGAAGTTGGTGTGTATAATTAAAAAGAATAACATATATATTAGATTAACTTAATTATCTAACCGAGAAAATAAAAATACATATTAAAAATCTAAAAATTTTGAATTAAAAATGTTAACTAAAATTTCTTATTAAAAATTGAAATATTCAATTAATACTTAATTTAATTGAAATACCTAAAATTAAAATATTCTGTCAAATTTAAGAGATGTTTTGGCCACACCTGCACCGCCAATTATCCATAATTATCTCTTATCTCTCAAAGATATAAAAAGTAACCGACGAAGTCAAAAACATTGACTCTACGTCGTAACGGTCGAGCACATAGCAGGATTTCGTTTCCCATGCAATTTTATTTTATTATTAAAAAAAATAAATTATTATCTTGCCTAACGCCTATATAAAGGTACCTCAAGGCTCAAGGCACCATACAGAGCACACTCAAAAACACTCATCAACAAAACATACAAAATATTCTCTTCTTAACAAAACTTTTTATTCCCCAAAATGAGTCCAAATGTGTTTGATGTTGCAAACAAGGGTTTGGCGAAGGCAGCAAGTTTGTCTAGCCGTGCCTATGTGACATTTCTGGCAGGTAACGGTGACTACGTCAAAGGTGTTGTTGGTTTGGCTAAAGGGTTGAGAAAGGTGAAATCTGCCTACCCTCTTGTGGTGGCGGTGTTGCCTGACGTCCCAGACGAACACCGCTGCATGCTGATCGACCAGGGCTGTATAGTCCGGGAGATCCAACCGGTTTATCCTCCGGAGAATCAGACGCAATTTGCTATGGCTTACTATGTAATCAACTACTCTAAACTTCGCATTTGGGAGGTACGGACAAGCTAAATTTTGAATTTTAAATTTGTGCATTTAACTGCTAATTATTATTTATTTTGCTTTTGTGATGAGTAAATGCAGTTTGTGGAGTATAGGAAGATGATCTACTTGGATGGAGATATCCAGGTGTTTGAGAACATAGACCATTTGTTTGACTTGCCAGATGGCTATTTCTATGCCGTGATGGACTGTTTCTGTGAGAAGACTTGGAGCCATAGCCCACAATACAAAATTGGGTACTGCCAACAGTGTCCAGAAAAAGTCCAGTGGCCTGAACAAGAGTTAGGACCAAAGCCGAGTCTTTATTTCAACGCAGGCATGTTCCTATTTGAGCCAAGCCTCCCTACTTACGATGACCTTTTGAGTACCCTCGAAGCAACCGCTCCTACCTCGTTTGCTGAACAGGTACCTAACAGTTCTATTCTTCTAGTTTGATCTTTTGTTCAATTAACTTATGAGCGTTGTTGGGGAAATCAACTTGTGCAGGACTTATTGAACATGTTTTTCAAGGACATTTACAAGCCAATTCCAAACAAGTACAACTTAGTTTTGGCTATGCTGTGGAGGCACCCAGAGAATGTAGAGGTTGACAAGGTGAAAGTGGTTCATTACTGTGCAGCAGGATCCAAACCATGGAGATACACAGGAGAGGAAGAGAACATGGACAGACAAGACATAAAGATGCTGGTCAAAAAGTGGAGGGATATATACAATGATGACTCACTCAATTACAATAATGCCAAAACTATCAACAAGTTCAGGCCAGCACTTCCCAAGGCCCGCGACCGCTACATGACTGCCCCATCGGCCGCTTAGCTTGGCGACAGAAGAACCAAAACTGATATTTGAGATGTAAGGGGTCTTAAAGAAAAAGTTATAGTACTCTACTAAATATATAGCAGAGAGATGGAGTAATATGTATTTACATATAGGAGAACGTGCTATTTTAAGTTCTCCTATAATATGTGTTTGTTTATTTAATACTATTATGGAAATGTATTGGGAGAACACATGAATGAACTATACCGTATTAAGTATAAGTTTTGTTTTGTTAGTTTCTATATGAAAGTTCAACGTTGGTGTGTATTTTCTCAGTAGTATAAGTTGATCTCCTCAAGAACCCAATATCGGATCACATATAGGAGAAAGCCAGCACAAATAGCTGCTGTGCCAAGAACAACAAGAATCCTAACCCACAAGTAGGATGTAAATGCCTCGAGGACTATTGCATCCCACAACCAAAACCAGAAAATGGAGTAACAGAATCCCAGTGCAGCACCGACGACTACTTGGCTGGTCGTATGAAGTTGTTGTGAAACCCGTAGCCATGACTGCACAAACACAAGGAAAGAGCAGATCAATTTTATGGCTACAACAGTTGAAACAAACTAAGGTTTTGTGCAGATTATCGGTTGGAAGCAAGTACAAGAGAACTGCTGTTCTGCAAGCATATGAAAGTAATTTGACAAAAACCAACTAAATGAAGGTCCAGTGGTAAACTTACAAAGTAGGAGCCAATTGCAAAGATGAGTGTGCTAATTACTGCAGTGATTCCGTTTACCCCAAAATATTCTACCACTGTGTCAAACAAAAAGAGAAGACTTATAAGAGGTTGGTTATACAGAATTTTAAATGCCATAGCTGCACGCAGAAACTCAAGAAACAAGAAATGGCAAGTTGAAGAGTAGTACAAAGCGCACGCCACCTGTGTCCTTTCTAGTATCTTATTCATCAAATGAAAAAACATATTGTTCTAAGGTGTCTTGAGGCAACATCAATTCAATCTGAATTAATTCCAGTCAGAGCATTTGTTAAGATAAACGTGTGTAGCAGACAGGTTATTCAAGCACAGAAGTTATCATAGGACATCATGATAACATTAATTGGAGGAGCTGCTCGTATAAGCATAACATTATCTGAACAAGCTGAGTTGTTTTCAAGATCATAAAGAGGCCTAAAGTTTAACTATATGCAACACTATCACATTACAACGATCACACAAACACAAGACAGTGCAATCAGCAATACATACCACTTTTTGTGCCAGGTTAGGAATTAAAATCTGCAGGGTTAATACCTTAATTAGCTGCTTAAAGTCTTGTATGAAGTTCTGATAAACAATACAGAATAGAGAGCTGAAAAGAAGGGACATGGTGACAGCAAAAACCTTAATGAGCACATTCTATAGTTTAATCTGCAACGCGTGATATGGCCTCTTTAGATCATAATCAAAAGGACAAGGCCATTTTACTTCTTGAAGTATAAACTCTGCTTACGGAAAATGCATATGACAGATCAGAGTTTTAAGGATGAAGAGTGTCCAAATCAATTAATATTTTCTCCATCTGAGCAATTAGGTAAGAAAATTACTTGAGACAATACAGAACGTCACTGTAAAAAAGATTGACTGTGCATGAGAAGATGGCATTCCAGGGTCTGATCTTATTGTAGAAACAGGTCGCTCTTGGTTTAGTATTCTCTTCAATACAGTCGAGAGTCCGGCATTCAGCACAGAACCAGAAGCAGCCCAAAGAGCTTCTGCATCATGTCTCCAAAGGAAGATTACACCAAAAAGTGCAGCCACTAGCCACTTACTCTGCATTTTAGCAACTAAGAAATCAGAAATCTTTACAGGATTTTTCTCCAAAGCCAAAACTGTGAGCAGAAATTTGAGAGATGGATACAACCAATTACATCCTTGCAAAGAAATTAGATCAAGTTACCAAAAAGCAATCCAAAATTTTACAGTCAAGCAAGCAGGTCAGTTGCACCAATCTGATCATGCTGATGAAATGTATCCTTAATTTATAGTGTGATGTCAAGTGCCAGTCAAATTTGGAAGTCTCCGGGTAAGTTGCATAAAATCATTAAAGTCCAGATCTTTAAGAAAGGTATTCTATTCAACAAAAATAGAGGGTAAGAGAATATAGATATAGCACCCTAGACGACCTTCAAAATTACCAGATCAACATTAGCAGGAAAAATGTGCGAGCTTCTAGGACCAAAAGCCAACCAAACGCCAAAACTGTAAACCATCTGCAGTTTACGTCCTAGGACGAAGACAAACACTAATTAAAGATTCACAATATCCCATTATGTCAATTTTATTTGTTCCGGAACTTGACACCTAGCATAACTTGAGAATCAGGGGCTGAAAAATGTAGAATTACCAGGATAATTTGAAAGGTCTTCTAAAATTATAGACCCCAGGATGGTACAGGACAATGCTAAGTTTACATGCTTAAGTTTAAAAGGTCTTTTGAATAGAAGAACTCCAAGATGGTAAAGCGAAAAGCAAAGGAAGTATGCTTCATAATACCTTTCTGTATATAGTGCAGCATATGCCCATTATAGCCTCAAATCTTAGCATTGCTGTAGCCTACTACTAGCAATTTCAGATTGAAATTTGGTGATAAGTAGAAAAGGCCAAATAAGTTAACAATTTACTTACATAATACTTCTACTCTTTTACATATCTAATCAAAAGTATCAACAACATACCCAATGTAGTATTGTAGTCTCATGGAGTGGGGTCTGGGGAGGATAGAGTGCTTCGCAGACCTTACCTCTATCTCAGAGGTGGAGTAGAGAGACTAATTTCGATAGAACCTCAGCTCATGACAAAAACGATTTAGAACAAGACGCACCGGAGGTACAAGAGACAATAGAAAATAACAAAAACAACTAATAGTAGCAGAACAGTAATCCTATAATGGAACTACATGAAACAACATATAGTAACCTAAATGGAAGAACAAGAAACTACAAAAGTAGTACTACGCCTACTAGTAAGGGCAACAAGTGAATACACTCCTACCTATTATGCCTTTAGCAAACATGCCTAGTATTAGAAACATAAATTATAATCTTTGTAAACTTTCATGGGGGTGGAGTAAGGGTGCTTATGTAAGTGCGACACCGACACAAGGAATGAGAAGAAAAATTTCCCTCTTGTGGTTCATTTATGTATTACGAAAGTGTAGTTTACAAAACGAACCAAGCTATTGAGAGTGGCGTTGAGTCCGAAACTTGAGTACCCATCAACGAAAGGTGCTTCTTTTTCAAAACTAACGCCCACATCCTCATCGCGTGCCGTGGCTCGACGAATTCTGGCAATGCTTGATGGGTGTGTTGTATACGTGGAGAAGGAAGCCAATTTCGGACGAAAATCCAATCTGGAAGTAGAAAATTTTGGAAACCGAAGAAAGGGGGAAAGAACAAGGGCAGACATTTCTCTCTAATTGAAACGAAAAGCCAAAAGTTCCACAGGCAGAAATGTAATGCAACACGACGAGCACAGCAACCAAATGATGAGGAATTTTTAAGGTTACTGATAGTTGCTTATAAAAGAAAAAAACAATAACTAATAACAAGTGGCAATCCTTAGTTCCTCAAAATAATGGGAAAGCATTCTTGTTTTGCATCTGGTGGATTTTATTTTATTTGTTGTTTCCCAAAGCATCTATTATCCACTAATGAGATGATTTTAGACTTGGCGCATACCAAATGTTTGATGAATTGAGAAATTCAATTTTACGACTTATAATTTATACGCAATATATGAGGCACTTGTCGTTGAAGAAACAACAATAACAATATACCCAGTGAACTTTATCACTATTTCAAAAGATAGAGAGGTTATTTTTTGATTGTGATTGAAGAAAAATAATCAATTATATATTTATTAACTCATTATCACATTCAACTTTGTCTTTTGTGACAGTAGAAATCCTATTGGATTAGTGTCTTATATAATTTTTACCTTTTATCTTGTCTATCCATGTCTAAATATTCGATATGAGTAGATTTTTTATACGTTAATTTACTCTACATTCATTAATGAAAACAAAAACTTTATTTTCTCCATTATCACAATATGATCCGCTCAAGATTATTTTTATTTCTTAATTTTAATATTTTAGATCGTGTTAATATATGTCCAACTCAATCTAGTTTATTCTTTTAGGATGCTGATATGTGGCGTTTCTTGAGTCAATCCCTACTCTTTTGATCTTGAAGGTTTGCCGGTGGGAATAAGAGGTCAAAAGTTCAAAACCCATAATTTCCAAGGTCATTGGGTATAATTTCCTGCCAATAATTACTTCTAGAATTGTTATCAAGCACTTACAGGATACTTCAATTTCAGTGTATACTTCCTCACTATATAAAGAATCAGTTAGCCTCAAGAACCCAGTATCGAACCACATATAGGAGAAAACTGACACAAATGGCGGCAGCGCCAAGAACAATAATAAGCTGAACCCATAAGTGGGATAAAAATACTTTTAGGACTATTGCATCCCACAACCAAAACCAGAAAACGGAAAAAGAGAATCCAAGTGCAGCACCTACTGCTACTTGGCTGGTTGTGTGGAGTTGTTGCGAAACCCGAAGCCATGACTGCACAAACACAAGGAAAGAGCCAGATCAATTTATGGTTCCAACTAAACTAAGGTTTTATGCAGAAAACTAGTAAGAAACCAAACTAGGGTTGCCCAAGTGGTTGAGCACCTCCCCCATCAACCAGTAGGTTGAGGATTCAAGTGGGAACACAATTGATCCTCCTGGAGGGTGTCTGCTTACCAAGTAGGAGCCAATTGCCAAGAAAAGTGTGCTTATGACTGCAGTGAGTCCATTTAACCCGAAATATTCTACCACTGTGTCAAAAGAAAAAGGACAATACCGTATTACACATTGGTATGAAGATTTTTTAATGGCATAGCTGCAGGAAAATTGAAATGTTAAACAAGGCACAAACTTCGTCCTTTCTTGTTATCTTATTCATCAAATAAAAACCATATGGTTATAAGGTATATCTGACGCAAAATATATTGAATCTGAACAAATACCAACCAAAGTACTTGTGCAGATGTGTATCTGTAGCAGACAGGTTACTCAAGTGCACAAGTTACCCTAGGACATCATGACAACATTAATTTGAGAGCTGCTTGTACAGGCACAACAATATTATCTGGGTGTGCTAATATGCCGTTTCAAGGTCATTAAGAGATCATAAGTTTAGGTATGTGCAATACAATCACATAAAGCTATCATACAAGAGGAAGAGAGTGCATATTCAACACAAAATCTCACTTCTCCATGTCCGATTAGGGATTAGAATCTGCTATGTTAGAAATTGTGGCTATCCTGGAAACGTACACTAACACAAACTGTTCTTTGTCATATATGTCCTCTTCATATCAAACATTCAGGATGGCTTATGACTTTTCTTTGGCTAGTGCATTTCCTACACTCTTTACAACTTACTAGAGAAACTTTAAGCATGAATGTAGATGGATCACAAATGCAGCAGAATTTGAACCCCACTTTGATGTAGCTTAATTCTTTGGGCTTAAGTATTGGTAAGTATTGGTAAGTATTGGTAAGTATTGGTAAGTATTGCAAGAAATACTATTGAATTTGCAAGGCACATTTTCTAGAGAGCCCATGATGGTTGAACAGTTTTTGGTTACATCTAACAGTCGCCCTAAAACCTTGGTGTGACAATCTATAACGGTGCGTAAGTGCCTCTCTGGAAGCCATTCACATCCTATTATATCCATGATCAGAGGAGAGAAGTTCAAGAGATCATTTAATTGATTGCTTAAAACCTTGTAGGAAGTTCAAATCTAACAGAGAATAAACCATAGCTGGTGAAAGAACTTGCAGCAATCCAAGAAAGGGGAACATATCCTAGGAGAAGAAAGAGACTAAAGAATGAAAGTATAACTAGAACAAGCTAATGGAAAACTTGCAACAAAAAGGGGGACAAGGTAACAACAAAAATCCTCATGAACTTATTTTGTTAGTATATCTGCAATGCATGCAGGCCTCTTTCGAAATCAAAAGGACAAGGCCAGTTTGGTTCATGAAAATTTACTCTTAAGCAAATGCACAAGGATGAATAATTATCTAAACCAAGCATATTTTCTTCATCTGATTGACTGAGAATATTACTTGAGACAATACAGAACATCACTGTATAGAAAATTGTCTGTGCATGAGAAGATGGCATTCCCGGGTCTGATCTTATTGTAGAAACAGGTCGCTCCTGGTTTAGTATTTTCTTCAATACAATTGAGAGCCCAGCATTCAGAACAGAACCAGAAGCTGCCCAAAGTGCTTCGCCATCATGCCTCCAAAGGAAGATTATACCAAAAACTGCAGCCAACAGCCACTTACTCTGCATTTTGAGGTAATTAAAATCTTTGCAAGATTCTTTCTCCAGCACCAAAATTTTAAGCAGAAACTTGAGAGATGGAAATAACCAGTTACATTCTTGCAGAGAAATAAGATCAAGTAATGACCATAAAGAGTGTTTCAAAATTATCAGTTCAAGCAAGCAGGTTCGCTGTACCAATCTGATCTATCTGAGGAAATGAATCCTTAATTTATAGTGCGATGCCAAAAGCATGATGATTCAAACAATAGAGTTAAATTTGAAAGTCTCTGGACGAGGGCCTTTTTATTTTGAGAAGTAAAAGTCTCTGGATGAGTTACACAACATCATTACAGAAAAGATCAGTTCTTTATGGAAAGTATACTTTCATTAAACACTAGAGTTTCACAATTTTTATTTTTGTCTGGCTTCGCATCCAGGGTACCCGCATTTGAGCTAGTGGCAAAGCTAGCAATTTTGCAAAGGGTGTTCAAAACTTCAGTATATATCTCTAAAAAGTTGTTTTTAACCTATATACATAGTATTGTTTTCTATATGCATAATATAGTTTTTCAACAAAGGGTGTTTGAGTGACCAGTCTTGTGTCAATGTAGTTACGTCCGGCTTGCGCCAAATAGAACCCCATCAAGGCGAAGTGCTCCCTACCAAGTGTTTCAGAAAATATAGATAGCACCCTCGGGGAGGGGGGAATTTGTAGCATCCAGGATGACATGAAAACTACCATCTTAACAGCAGCACAAAAAATATGTGAGCTTCTAGGACCAAAAACCAACCTAACACCAACGTTTTTCTGCCTGACGGCACATTGCATAAATTCGCAGCTAACCCTGCTAAAGGTCTTTCTTGAAAAAAGCAAATTTCTCCCCTAAAATCAAGATTTTGGTTTAGGAAGAAAAAAAGTGGAAAAAAAAAAAGAAAAGAAAGAAAAAAAGTTGAGAAACCTTTGGGTGCTGACAGATGCCAAGTAGTGGTTATTGTCACGCCATTTAGTTGGGGAAAAAAAATGAAGATTAGATTTTCAAAATCTGATAAATGGTTAAGCATATAAATTTTGCAAAACCTATGGCCAAATGCTAGCTAGAACTTCAATTACACAGTGAAAATTTAGGGGCCCTGGCTAAGAACATAGGTAATACTGTGAAAATGGCAAGAATTCACCTCTCCAATGGTAAAGGAGAAATCTTTCCCTCCTCTCTTTCATTTTTCTTTGCAAAAAGTTACAAAAGAAATCAAGAAACAGTACAAGAAGTTAAAATGAATGGTGAAAATTAACGAACGAACCAACCAGGCTATTGAGAGTGGCATTAAGTCCAGCATAAGTAGAAGTTGAGAATCCATCAATGAGAGCTTCTTGTTCAAAAGCTCCAAGTTTTACAGCAACACCCTCATCCGCCATATTGGGAGATGGGTATCTTCTATTCCGGTATAAGGAAGAAGATTTTCACCTCAATCGAAAATGATTTGGGTTTTGGCGAAATAACAAGGGCAGTGGCGGTAGACTTGTTTCCTTGAACGCTAAACGCCACAGGATGTAATAGCCAATAAGAAAAGTGTTAATTTATTGTTGCTCAAAAAAATCGAATTGTCCTAAATAAACGTAGGTCTACGTAACCCACTTAATGGGGGGTTTGGATTGATTTGTTTTAGTGTTTTTTTATTTTTTAAGTATTTTTTTAATGAAAGTGTTCGAATAATATAAATGTCATGCCCCAGGGGAATGTCTTTGGCGTGATTGGCATTCAGAGATTATTGCTAGATCACAAGCGAACCACTTGATCTCATCACATTCATTCGATCAATATTCAACATATCAGTGGAAGACTAAAGATAGTAGAAGGGTGGACAATCTCAATATATAAATGATCAAATCAAGTCAGTGAGGCTAGTATGAAAAGAACTAGCTCAAAATAATATACAATCAAACAAATCAATTCTAGTCTATGAAGCCTCTATCAACTGTTCAATGATGTCAATGACTGGTCCATGACTACCTTAAATCAAAATGAAAGCAAGTCTAAAGTCTAACTCTAAAAGCTGAATGAAATAAATAATGTGCATCCTCCGAGATCAGGGAGAACTCACTAATTGGCTGAAAAGTGGGGGAGATCCTCAACGAAAGATCTGTTGATGATCTCTAGTACTTCTCTCTGTATCATAAAATTATGCAGTCTAAATGGATGTCAATACGTGGAATGTACGAGTATGTAAAATGACCGAATGAAACATGCATCAAGGTAGAATACTATCAACTCAAATAACTCAAATCAAGAGGCAAATAACTCAATCAAGATGTCAAATATCTATCTAAAACAATAATAAAGAGTAGACAATGACCCATCAATACAATCCGATCCAATCCAATCCAATTCAATCAGAGTACTATTAGTATAGAACATATTTGGGAGTTTCTCTTATCCTACAATAATCACTTATTAGTCAGAGATCATACAACAATCCTTTGATGTTGCCACAATCGTTCAATACCTTGCCAGGGTAAGAACGAATCGATCCATAATGGATCCAATCAACCGAGTCCTCTATTGTTTCAGGGACCTATCAAGAGGAATTGTCTGATTTAACGGTTTCAATCCTCTCATACATTTGGCAACGTAGTTAATGAGTTTGAGTTGGACTTACTCTTACTCAATTCGGTGCTCGATACTCCTCCCAAGACTCAATGCTCATAAGACAATCAATCTAATCAATGAGCCTCATAAGGACTCATATCAATCCATTAATTTTATCACAATTGAGCTTTTTGGCTTGTCAACCATCCACTCAACTCTCAATCATGTTTTTCAAGAGGGGCTTAGACCAATCATCAAGAAGACTATCAACTAGATCAATCTTTAGAGTTCATTTATGAAGACTCTTAGGAGCATCAAGTTTTACCAACCTATCATCATGCTCACATCACAATCACAATCAAGATTCTAGACTCAATCCCTAGGTTCATTCATGCAATCTCTTATGAAGTAATATGTAGGGTTTATGAAATAACTCATGTAAAAGCATTTATTCAGCAAATCAAGTTTGTAATGATCATCAGCATATGAAATACATAGAATGTATATAATTTACAAGAAGACATTCGAGAAAACATGCATAAAGACTCAATACTTTCATCTATCAATCTACCTCAATTAAGAGGTACATGGAAGAATAATTTCATGCTTTATGTTAGCCTTTTATACCTGGAATGAAGTGTAACAATCGATTTGTACAGGTTTCGGCTTCAATTGTTCGAATTCCTAGCTTATTTTCTCCTCTCCATAGTCCTAATCTTCTGTTAGAACGTTTGGAAGGCTTAGGAATGGATTTAAAAACTCTTTTTACGCTTAAAACAACCTATATTGGTCGTGGGTTAAGTTTAGGAGAGGTTGGAAAAGGTCTGGAATGTCCCTCAATAAAAATTGAAAATTTGCCCTTCGGAATATCAAGTCCGCATTTCGTCAAAAGTTTTTCGATCGAATTTCTAATCTCGTAGAAAATATTGGGATCACCATTAAGTGTAAATCCACGAACGCGGAGGTCAAATTTGCAAACACGGAGAAAAAATAATGGATTGAAGAGTGGGCTCTCCCAGGTGGGATGATGGTAGAATGGAAGCTGAGGGAAGTGAAAGTTCAGAGGTGGATGGAGGACTGTTGATAACCAGAGGTGGTTGTTGTAGTTTTGGACTGCTAACCTCATTCCTTCTATTTAAGTCTTTTTAAATCATTTAAACGGTTTTCTTGATTTTCCTTAAAAATTAAGTGGCGACTCTCTTATTTTCTTAAAATTGATTTTTTCTTTCTAAAGTTTAAGTCAATTTTTTTGAAAACTGGAATTTTTCCCATAAAACACTATCATGATGACTTATTACACACCTTTACTACTTAAAAATGAATTTAATATCCCCTTAGAAGTGTAACACCACTCTCACAATATGTGATGTATTACACTTGCTGCCACGTCAATGCCATGTTAGCGCCACATCACGAGTTATAATTTTTTATATCTTTTTTGTTTTCTTTTCTTTAATAATTATTTTTTTATTAACTATATTTTATACTAATTAATCCCTAATTAATTATAAAAATTATGTAATAATTACATCTTCTTCACTAAAAATTGCAAAGAAGAAACACTCAGCAATGGCTGCCAAGGAATGCTCAAAATTTGGAGTTGATTTGTGGAGTAAAAGAATTTTTCCATTCCAAAATGTACCACAAGAAGGTTACTTTAGTTTTTTCCATTGATTGACCATGGAAACGGAGCTTCCATTGTAGATCTGGACATATTTTTTTTCTTTTTCTATGTTCTTCTTGAAGGTTCCATAAAAGATAGGAATAATAGGGAAATAATTTTCTTCCCCTTTTCAATCGATCCCTCATCCTATTCACTCAACAAAAATCATCATAGCTCCGACGGCTAAGAAATTTTTAAAATTTTACCCTCCTATGAGATGAAAAAATCCTTTGTTAACAAACACAAATCAAAACTTACAAAGCTTAGGTCAAGTATTCCACTTTATACTATTTTGATTCTTCTTGCTTGAAGATTTAATGGAAAAAAAGTTGTATTTTTTGTGTAACTTATTTATGGGTTGCTTCTTGTTATTGGTCTATTTTAGCTTTAATGGGATGTGAAGAAGATAAGGATGGTGGGGTGTGAAGAAGATGAGATGTGGGTGGGGGGAAGGGCGTGTAAGGGGTATTTTAATTTTTTTTAATTTTAAAAAATATTCTGACACGTAAAAATTATTTTGACGCGCCTATTTTTATGTTTTATTTTTTTATTTTGCCATGTCAGTTTGAAGGGTTAAATAAATTCACTTTTAAATAGTAAAGATGTGTAATAGATCATCTTGATAGTTTAAGTGTGTAATTGACTTTTCAGAACAAGTTCAAGAGGGAATTTATGTCTTTTCCCTATTATTTAATTAGGAAACTATGTAAAAAAGTATTGTAAATCCAGATAATTAACAATAGTAATATATCTACATATGAAAATTAAATTAAAAAATACTATAAATCACAAGAATTGACAACTTAAAATATTTAAAGACATAAAAAGTTCAACTAACACTAGAATCAGTGTCGCATAAATAGGGATAGATGAATAACATATATTGTTTAAAAATGACGTAAACGTAGTATAGATCAGAATAATACAAGAATTTAAAGTCAAAAGGCAAATAATTTTTTTTGAATTTCTAAATTTTATCAATGCTACATAAATTGGGACAAGGGAGTAACATATATTATTTAAAAATTACGTAAAAAAATACTATAATTCACAATAACTAATAATTTAAATTTTTTAAAAATCATATTAAATTTTAATTAATTTTCTAAATTCCATCTATATCACATAAAGTGAAATACAAAAATAACAGATATTGAGCTCGTACTGACACGAGCACCTATGTCTAGTCTCAAAAGAATAACGTTCTAATATCACTAAAAAAGAAAAAAGATTTACTGAAAATGTTTTCTAACTTAACTTTCTTACAAAATGCTAATTACTTTAAAAAGAAAACAAACACAACTAATTCTTTTCAAGTTGGTGTGTCTTGAGATGAAGAAATGACTCCTTTCATAGGAGCAAAACTTGGACTCCAAATTGTTACTCCTACAATAAGAAAAATAATAAATGATCAAATTTTCTCTATTATACTCTGTTCGTTCAATAATAGTTGTTCACTATTGACTTGACACAAAGATTAAAAATTAGTAAATGATATGTGTAATTTTACTAAATCACCCTTTGAATATAATAAATACTATCTTGAAAAATGTAACAAGAAAATGGTGATATAATTAATGATAAGAATAAATTAGGAATTAAGAGGTCATTTGGCGTGATGGATAGAAGAAGCTAATCTTGGAATAATTTTTTAATGGCCTTTAATTCTTTATTTGGTTGCACAGATTGGGATAACTTATCCCAGGATTAACAATGTAATACCCCACAACTTTGTTCATGGAATCCAAATTTTTTCATCGTAAGTATATAAGTTTGAACCTAGTGATGCCTTACATGTACCTATATTTTAAGGTTCATTCCCATATGTGTAAAGCGTATTAGAAGTGGATTAGGGTCATAAGAGACCTCTAGTACTTAGTCGAGTTCAAAACTTTCCTATCGAGTGAGTTTTACGCCTTGGATTATGCAAGATTCAACTTCAAATGACCATAACTTATAGCATAGAATGAATTAAGTGAACTATGACCTACCAAATGAAAGGTCTTTGAATTAGCTTTCCAACGCCACTGATTTCACCTTATTTGGAATTTGACGTAGAAAATTATGACCATTTTACTACATACTGCCAGTGTAGAGTTGAACCTACGAACTGACTTACGGGTCGTGGCTTGAGTGATGACCACGTGCTGTTAACTCGTGAAAAAACTTTAGAAAATCTATTTTTGAGTCTCAGACTTGACGGACCCAACTACGGGTCGTAAGTGATTCTATAAGTCGTAGATTGGGCTCGTAGAATGGCTCCAGATACCCCAAAATTTGCCTAAAAGTTTACGGATGGGTTCAACGGACGGTAGAAGTTTTTACGGACCGTAGATTGACCTGTGGACGACTTTGACAACATTTTAAGAAGGGTTATTTTTGTCTTTTTCACTCTTTTAAATTCTAAACTTGACGATGTTACATCTATTTAAGCCCCTAAACATAACTATTCAACCTATTTACGCTAAAAACACATTCCAAGACTTTGAACAAGGTTCTAAGAGGAGAAAAGCTAGGGTTTCAAGAGAATTCAGTGCGTTCTTCAAAATTCTTCAAAAATTTAAGTCTCTCATGTATGTAAGGCTAACACAACATTGGTCTGAGTTCGTCCACGTGCCCTTCATCTTCATTGATTTGAGTTGAGTTTGAGTTTTCTTTGAATTTCTTGAATTGAATTCTTGATCAGTTATCCATTGTTTTCTTGAGTTTCTTGTATATAAAAATGTGTTGATGATGTTCATGAGTTGGGTATTTGATTAGAATGCATGTTCATGTCTTCATTCATATGAACCCTAATTGAGGACTATACTTGATTTTATACATTATTTTAAACTGAGATTGGTGGTCCTTTTGTGTGTTGAACAAAGATGATTATCAAACATATTTTACTGAGTTTGAATGAACATGAGTTTTGAGCATAAATAATGATTTGAGAAAGAGTCATGATGAGATGATGCATGTTTTAATGAGTTTAGATGAAATTGAGCATTGAGTTTAAATGATCTTTTGAGTAAATATATGATAAGGATGTAAATAATTTTCAAAATATTTTTATTGATGAAAGATGATGATGATGAGGTTTGAGATGAGTTTGGATGAAACTTTTAAAGAGAATATTTTGGGAGTAATATTGAGCACCGAGTTGGGTAACAGGATAACACCCCATAACTACGTCGCCAACGTAGTATAGTTGTGCAGTTAAGTCTGGCAACTCCTGTCCCAAAAGATGGATGAGGATGATGGATCCAAGAGGTAGAGTTGGTGTCCTTACCTTGGCAAGTAATAGGCGGGCGTGGCAACGACATCGTCTTCGTTATGCATCACCAACTATGGTGATAGGAGGATTGTCAGTTAGAGAAACTCCCAAATTTTGCATAACTGATTTGACTGAGTTGCATGCTAGAGTTTCTTTTAGAAGCATTTTTTTACTATACAAATTGAATGATTTGGCGTGAGTTGCATATTATTGAGTTTACTTTCAAAGCATGACTTTATTCTTAAACTTGCATATTTTACTGAGTTGAGTTGATTTTGAGTTGAGTTACATGATTTGAGTATCTTTGATTATGTCCTTTCTTTTCTAGCTATTTTACATACCAGTATATTCAATGTACTGACGTCCATTTGGACTGCATCATTTTATATATGATGCAGAGGTAGGTATTAAAGATCATCAACAAACGCTTCGTTGAGGATCTTATTGCACTCAGCTGATTGGTGAGTCCTCCCTTACATTCGGAGGATATCCCACTTATCTTTCTTGCTTTGAGTTTAGTAGTTTTATTTTGATTTGAGGTAGCTATGAACCTGTCATTGGCACCATCTAGTTGCTTAAAGATAGAGGTTTCATAGACATTGAGAAGAGGTTGTTGACTATTATTTATTTTTCAAACTTTGTTCATTGGAAACATTTATTTATGAGAGGAGTTAGTCAGTTGATCTATTTCTTGACTTTTATCTGAGTATTCTTCTGTTGTTGAGTATGATGTGACGATGACGCCAGGTAGTTCTCTTGGGAAATCAGCAATGGTTCTTCAAATGTCGACCACACCAAGGGTATCCTTCCAGGATGTGACAAACAATTAGTCCTGGAATAAGTTATCCCTTCTTGTGGTGGAATAATAATCCCAGGATAACTTATCCTAGCATAAAATATATGAAATAACAAAAATACTCCTCTTTAACTCCCTTTTATACACCATTTTTATATTTATGTATATTAACATAATTTTTAATAATATTTATAATAATATTCGCAACCTTAATTAATCGTTGTTTTTATATATTTTTATTAAAAAATTATTTTTATAAATATAATTTCTATTTATGAATATATTATAAGTTGAAGTTATTTGTCTAATACTTATGTTTATGTATGTTTCAATTTCTCTTAAAAAGTTTACTCCACTACTAAATTATATATTTAAATTAAATAGTTTATTACTCACTTAAAAAATATTTTTTATATATCAATTAAAATGTAAATTATTTTAATAATATTTTTTTAACTCTTAGTAAACTTAAAATTAAAATTTTATTTTAAGTTAAATAAGATGGAAGTTTTAGTTTTAAGCTAAATAAGATGAATAACATGAAAATTTTATTTAAAAGTAAATAAGATGGAAGTTTTATTTTTAAATTAAATAAGATGAAAGTTTAATTTTAAAAACAAATGGCACAATCATGAAAATGCATACACATATGTTAAATAAGATGAAAATTTATTTTTAACAATGAATAACTAAAACTTGCAAAGAAAATTAAAAAAACTAAATAAAGTGGAGGGTATTTTTATAAACAAACATCTTATTCTTAGAAATTGTACAATGAATATTAGTTTGAATATGTCAAACCAAACAAAATAATAAAAACTACTCTCAGCATAAATAATTATAACATAGCTTATTCTATTATAACTTATCATAATATAACTAATTCGTTCATAACTTATATCCAAATCAAATAACCCATAAATATAAAATTATCTCTTAAATATTTATTTTTAATATAATGAACAAATAATGATGGAATGCTTCGACTTCAAGAAATACTTATGACCAAGTAAATAGGCACATGCCAAATAAGGCCACAGCTTAACCCTCCCCACCCTCCCCCCGCGCCGCCACCTGCATGAAGTGACCAATTAATTAATGGGGAGAACCAAACTGTCCATTTTATCCTTTTCCCAAAGTGTTTTCACGGACTCTTAACTATTTTGGGTGCTTTTAGTTTTAACTTTTTTAAATTCGTGATTTTTAGTTATCTTTATTATTTATTTAATAGAAAATTATAAGTTAAAATATTTTTAATTGTGATCTAAATTTACTGGATATTAGTACAAGTTGTACTGTACAACTAATTTTATCGGCAAAGCTTTTTAAAAAATATTTTGTCTTTAAGGCCCAAGTTATATTTGTTCTACAAATTAAAACTTATGCTGTTGTAATTATTGAATTTTATTTAAAGCTAATAAATTCTATATCCTAAACTCATAAACTAAAAGAAAGTTGCATAAAAAATAAATAATTTTCATATTTACCTATATAATTTTTGTATTCTTTATCAACTTTTTTCACTTGATTAACTTATAGATATTAGAACAAATATAATTCAAAAAAAATAAAATTATAGCGATCAAAATAAAAAGTTAATAACGAATTATAAGTTGAAAAATGATGATTATTAAAACTTCTATTGAAAAATAAAAGAGAGGAATACCATTATATATATATATATTTTTAAATTGAACTAAAATCGACAACAATCAAAACGATGAATATAAATTATATTTGATTTGATTTAGCTTTAATAATTAAAACATCAAGTAAATTGGCTTGATTTTGATTTACCCCATCCAAATCGAATCATGAACCCTTTTGATTATACTCTCTTACTTTAAAATAAGTGGTGTTTTTATCTCATGTTATTTCAAAATAAATAGTATTTCACATAATTAAAAAGACACTAATGATATACTTCCAATTTTATTTTTATTTAAATTAAAAAAAATTACAAAAGAAAGAAATGTCTAAAGAACTATGTATATCTTATTCAATATATTTATTAAAGATAAATTAATAATTTAAAAAAAATATTTTTTTAAGGAGTATGGTAAAATTAAAAACGGCAGGCACTTTAAAATTTTGAAATGAACAAGGTTGGATTCTAATGGCAGATTCGTCACTATTTTGTCGTCTGTCAGATACACTAAAAGAAATAGAGTAATCAGCCACATTTTTATTTAATATTGCCCCACCGAATAAAAGCGGGGAAAAAAAATGAAACGCTTTCTCTCTCTTAGCGGGTGTTGATCATTCCTTGTCGAAGCCAACAACTTTGGAATGCTCTCACCAGCCTCACAGTGAGATAAAGTGTAGCGTCCATTTTGAAATCTCAATTTTAACACGAATTTGTAGCATTTGATTTGAGGAAAATGGCAACTGCGCAGACTGATTCTCTTCGAGTTTTCTGTATCGGAACAGCTGACACGAAACTCGACGAGCTCCGTTTCCTCTCCGAATCTGTGCGATCCACTCTCAACAGCTTCTCCAATAAATCCTCACTCAAGGTTTGTTAAAATTTCCTTTTGGCATTCGCATATTTGTTAATTGTTGAGATGATATTGTGAACTATGTAAATTTAAATGTTAGTACGAGAAAGCTGTATTCGGAGAGAACAATTAGTATAATTATGTATGCAGTTTGCAGTTGTTGAAGCATTAAGGAGAGGGAGTTAAGTTATATATGCTGAGCACGGAAAAATAACTTTATACTTACCTTGTTGTAGACAGTTACTTGTTTAAAATAAGCTAACAGGCATTTGATCTATATCAACCTTATGCTTATACATGGCGATTTATAGGTAGGAGTGACAGTTGTTGATGTCTCAGCAAGCCCGAAGGAGACAGATTGTTGTGCTGATTTTGATTTTGTACGGAGGAAGGATGTGCTGTCATGCTACGCGCGAGGGAGAGAATCTGTGGTCCAGCTTCCAGATGATAGAGGCCAAGCTATTGCAATCATGAATAAAGCTCTTGAAACTTTCCTAAGTAAAGCTCAAAATGACCGGATTCTTGCCGGAGTGATTGGCCTTGGGGGTAGTGGAGGAACATCTCTATTGTCATCTGCCTTTCGATCTCTTCCAATTGGGGTCCCAAAAGTTATAATTTCTACAGTTGCCAGTGGTCATACTGAATCTTATATAGGAACATCGGACTTGGTATTATTTCCTTCAGTTGTTGATATTTGTGGGATTAACAATGTTAGTAAGGTTGTTCTATCCAATGCGGGTGGAGCATTTGCTGGAATGGTGATTGGAAGGCTTGAAAGTTCAAAAGAACATAGTATCACTAATGGGAAGTTTACAGTTGGTGTAACTATGTTTGGGGTTACGACTCCTTGTGTTAGTGCTGTCAAAGAAAGATTAGTGAAAGAAGGATATGAGCCTTTGGTTTTCCATGCCACTGGTGTCGGGGGTAGGGCCATGGAGGATCTTGTTAGAGGAGGTTTTATACAGGTAATCGTGTTGCTCTATGACTACTAATGGTTTCGGTGGTACATAAATAGGCAAGGTATTGATATTTCCTATTTTCCCTTATAATGAGCTTTAAAGTCCTAAAATTGAAACTTCTATGGACCAATAACTCCTCGGTTCCTAACAATGGTAAATTTACTAAATCTATTTACATCATGTAGTATTTTGTTTCAAATTCCTATTTCATTATTGGGGCATTTGACAAAAATACCATCTGATTTAGTCATGACAATTTGTTTTATTTTAATTATATAAGTAAGAACAATGAGGATACTAATAGTCACAGTAGTGTCAAGCTAAGTAGTTTTGGTTGGTCATTCTCTTGTCATGTATTGCTTTGAATGGCTTAAAACTTCTTTAATAGTTAATTATAACATAGAATTATTTCCCATTTATATATAACAATTCATATTTAATTTTCTAATTCCATGAGTTTATTCTTCATTTCAAATCCAGAGTGTTCCATTTTTAACCGATAAACTAGTGCAAATAATTTGTTTATTTTGTATCTTCATTCCAATTTTTCGTTGTTGTTGTCGTCACTGTCTTCCTTATTATGATTATGATAAACTAATTCATATTTGTTAGCCTTCGCATATTACCATAATGAGATTGGATAATAAGAATAGATGCTTCCAATATGAAACTATCTGAAATTACGATCCTTGTTATTATTCTATCTATTGTTTCGTTAATTTTAAATGGCTATACATCTTATTCATAATCAATTGAGCTAGAGTACACTTGGAATATATTGTAATGCTATTAGCATTCAGGAACTATAAAGGAAATAGTATGAGAAGTAGGATTCAATAGTCTCTAAAACTTTTACTAGGTTTACGGTCTATTACAAAGGAAATAGGAATCATTTGCATGATGCATTGGCCAGGATGCAAAGCACAGCCTCATTAATTCATTGCAACTGATCCTTTAAACCTACAGGAAGAACCAGGTAAATACATATCTAAGAAGGTAGAGACCTGCAGTTTGTTCACTGAAATGGCTTGTCAAACATGTTACAACTGTCTGAAGTATTACATTATCTCTTTCTGGAAAATGATTAATATCCATCTGTTACTTAACTTGATTTAGGGTGTGTTGGATATTACGACAACTGAGGTTGCAGATTACGTAGTAGGAGGCGTTATGGCATGTGATAGTTCCCGGTTTGATGTAATATTAGAGAAGAAGATTCCTCTGGTTTTGAGTGTGGGAGCATTGGATATGGTGAATTTTGGTCCTAAAGCTACCATACCTCCTGACTTTCAGCAAAGAAAGATTCATGAACATAATGAGCAGGTGATTCATCTTTTCGTTTTGCTCCTTTTTTGTCTCTACAAGAATTCCATAAGATATTGAGCTGTAGTATTATTTAAAAGATAATGTTGGAACACTTACAATTCACAGTTTGACAGTTATGTGGTCATGAAACAGAGTACTGTGTTTGATGTCATCTTGATTCTTGCACAACTTAGAACAAGTTGAGATTGCTAGACATTCGAAAACTGTTTCAGGACGTCATGCTTTTGTTGTCATTTGGCGATATTTTGCCATACTTTTGGAAAATTATTGTATTGTGTTGTGACTGCGCAATTAAGAATATGGGTTTCAATTTGATAAACTCTCAAATAAGTATTTGAGGTGTGCCTTTTGAGTTAAATTAATGGAATGCTATGTTTCAGGTTTCCCTAATGCGTACTACAGTAGGTGAAAATAAGAAATTTGCTGCATTTATAGCAGAAAAGTTGAACAAGGCATCATCAAGTGTATGTGTTTGCTTGCCAGAGAAAGGTGTCTCTGCATTGGATGCACCGGGGAAAGCCTTTTATGATCCTGAGGCAACTAGTTGTCTTTCGCATGAGCTACAGATGCTTCTTGAAAATAGTGAACACTGTCAGGTACCA
Organism: Solanum aculeatissimum; assembly: GCA_038996855.1. Classification (NCBI taxonomy): domain Eukaryota; kingdom Viridiplantae; phylum Streptophyta; class Magnoliopsida; order Solanales; family Solanaceae; genus Solanum; species Solanum aculeatissimum. The sequence goes on from JBCEWC010000984.1 coordinate 29,364, forward strand.
CAATTATTTATAAGGAAGAGGATGACAGCCTATGATGTTATCCTCTGCAAAGCTCAACTCAGATAATTGAAATGTTTGTTACTGATAGGTTAAGGTCTTTCCTTACCATATCAATGATGTGGAGTTTGCAAATGCTTTAGTTGATTCATTCTTGGAAATCTCTTCGAAATCTAGACACGTTGAATGTCAGCCAGCTGAGTCTGAATCTATCCAAGACATTCAGAATGATAATGCTGTTCTTCAGAAATATTCCTCATTTAGCGGAAAAAACTTTTCTCGCCTAAATGACTTTCCAAATGCAAAACCAGGTGATGATTCTTCCTAAAAATCAAGGCTAATAATTGCCATCCTAATGACATGGCAAATAAGCTGCTAGAGAATTATTGAACAGTTTCTAATATATGATTACTGCTAGTGAATCCAGGTTTCATTTAATTTATTTAACAGTTTCTGCAGTAGTGTTGGCCTGTTCGCATTATTTTCTAGGTCTAACACAAAGATTTCTTCTTATCATTGCCAAAGCTCATGCACTCCTATCTTTGACGCCTACACTGATTTAAGATAATAAGTGGAATAAACTGGCATATATGAAACCTTAGCTTGCAGTAGAAGCCAACAAAGTGAAACATGACAAGAGGGTGTTTTATAATTTCTTAGCATGAAATATGATCAATCTTATCCCAAGAATTATTTTCTTACAGATAGGTTGCTGGTTATGGGTTAGCTTGAAATGCCATATCATGGATTCTTGTCCTTCATTGTCATCATAATAATCTCTACTATTGTTATGAGAATGTCTTGGAAATGGCATATACTGGCTCATCAACAGGGAAATGAATCTAACAGCTTCTCAGTTAATGATTCTTCTTTTCTTCTTTTAATTTGTATGAAGACTTGATGAGAAGCCTAATCTTCCCTGAGCAGAAACTTTGCAGAAAAGAATTGTGATACTGCAGAAACTGAAAGATCAAATAAGTAAGGGCAAGCCCATTATTGGGGCTGGTGCTGGTGCAGGTATTTCTGCTAAGTTTGAGGAAGCTGGTGGTGTAGATTTGATTGTCTTGTACAACTCGGGGCGCTTTAGGATGGCAGGAAGGGGATCCTTAGCTGGTCTATTGCCCTTTGCTGATGCAAATGCCATTGTTCTTGAGATGGCCAACGAAGTATTGCCTGTAAGTCCTACTTATTATGTGCTTCTTTAGTTCTTCCAAAAACCTTATGGACTTTTAGGCTCAGCTTCATCTCTTTTATTATTTGATTTTAGCTAGAAGTAACCTCCAATTGACATCCACCGTCAGATAAATTAAAGCTGATCCATGTCATTTCTTTGATTCTTGTCGGTATCTCTTTCTTGGAGTAGAATCTCAATGTTTCCTCAAAAAGTGTCACGCCGTGAGCATATACCCTAGGCATGGTCAGTACTCGAAAACCATTGCTAGTCCCAAGCGAACCCTTGGCCTGGCTAACTCACTCGACGGAAGACTCAAAGGAATTTAAAAGCTAACTCAAACGGGCAACTCAACATTATAGTTAGTGTGCAGGATAGATTTGAAATACTCAACTCATAAATAACACAATGTCATAAACTCAATAATAAGATTATAGTTTTCAAAACAACTTTGAAAGGAACGTCTGACTCCACTCTAACTCTGTCTATGAAGGCTCTAACTACTCATGAGAAGGTACCAAGACAAGTCTGCGACTACCTCAAAAGAACTACTTAAAATAGAAAAGCAAACTGAAGTAAAAAGATTCATCCAAAGGCAAAGAGGTGGCCTCGCCACTATTTGAAAAGAACAAATCTTCAACGAAGCGCTTGCTGAAAATCTCTAATACCTGTATCTTCATCATAAAACAAAGCAGTGTCGAAAGACATCAGTACATAGAATATACGGTATGTAAAATAGCTAAAAAGAAACATGCTCGAAGAATACTCAATGAAAGTAAATATGGAAAAGGGACTCAACTCATTATTGTATGCAATTTTAAGATTAAAACAATGCTTTAAAATTACAACCGAATAAATGAAACTCAATAAAAAGTAATTATATTTACTCATTTGGGGAGTTTCTCTAACTGACAACTATCAATTTTGAGCTAGTGATGATACAATGAAGCACTGCCGTTTCCACAACTGCCCTATACCTTGTCAGGGTAAGGAACATCACATCAATAGTTCCATAACAGAAGTCCTCTTTTGGGACAAGTGAGGAGTCACCCGAATCAACGGCACGATCCTACCTTATACTAGCTATGTAGTTTATGGGGTTTGAGTTGCCTCTACTTTTATCCAAATCGGTGCTCACTTCTACTCCCAAAATAACTCATTATGCTCATATGCTTCAAGTGAGAAAAATGCTCAAAATCATCTTGTCTTGTCTCATTGGACTCAAATCTCAAATCTTCTCTATTCATCATTCTCCTTTATTAAAACAAAAATGCCTTTTAAAATTACTCGTACCTCATCAAACTCTTGTTCTCAAAACTTCATTCATGTTTTTTTTTGAAAGTGTAATTGAATTTCACAAAAAAAAGCATGAATGAGGTTTTGAGAACAATAGTTTGATGAGGTACGAGTAATTTTCAAAGTAATTTCAAAACCTCATTCATGCTCAATTCTCATATTCATTTAGACTCAGTAAAATAGACATAAAATCAAATGTAAATTATACTTTGTTCAATGCATGAAACTATCATCGCTAGCTCAAAATAATGTATAATAAAGCAATGATCATCAGCTCAAGAAGGGTTCATCGGAATGTAGCGATAAACAACAATCTTAATGATTCGAAAAGCAAAATCAATTATAATCTCCATACATGATTTTATGAAACTCGATGAATGAAGGATTGACTCATTCTAAACTCATGAGATTAGGGCTGAAGTTCAATTTGGACTCTTTACGGTAAAATTTAGATGTAAGACGCGTGGATGTACTCGGCTCAATGCTATGAATAGCCTTACATATCTGGAAGATTGGTGTCTAAGCGAAACCCAAAGAACTTAGTTGGAACTCTTGAACCCTAGCCTTTTCTCCTCTCCAAAATTCTTGCTCTCAAATAATCTTAAGTGTTAATGAGAGTAAAAGCATGTAGGGTCCCAAAATGTCAAGGTTTTGATTGAGAAAGGGTGAAAAAAGACAAAAACACCTTTCATTAAAACTATCTCAGGGCCGTCTACGGGTCGTTCTACAGATTATAGAACCTTCTATAGACCATAAAAGGCCCTTCGTGGAAACTGGGTAGAGTTGTTGGGTTGGGACATCGGGGTCTACGGACACCCATCTACGGGTCGTAGACCCTTCTACAGGCTGTCCTGTCGAGTCGTAGAAAAAATATTGAGACTTTAGGGTCTCGAGTTTTTAAATGTACGGACACCATCTACGGACCGTAAAAAGTCCTACGGTTCGTCCTGCATGTTCGTAGAGAAGATACTGAAATTGAGAGTCTCAGGACTTAGAATGTATGAGATCATTCTACGGTTCATAAGTCATTCCACGGATGGTAGAATCTTGTTTGTAGAAAGGGACTGGGCTCAGTACATGATCTTTCACAAGGACCATCTACGGTCCTAGAATCTTCTATGAGCCGTAGTTTAGCTTTCGTGGAAATCAAACTTGGCCAGGGGTTTGCAGAAGTTGGGTTCCACGAGCCCATCTACAGCTCGTAGATGTCGTCGGTAGAAAATTGGCTACTTCCTGAGCTTTCTGAGTTAGGATATTTGGGGGGGGGGGGGTGATACTCCTGGAGTATTCCTTTGTTGATAATACAATTTACCTTTCTCCCAAAAAAATATTTGGGGTGTTACAAAGACACTCTCAGGAAATTCCTGCCAAATTTGCAGTAACCTATGGACACATCACTCCGGTGATTGGTTAAAGATGAAAACAAATGTAGATAGAATTGGAACCTAATCCAATCCAGCTTGGGCTTTCAGCAGCTTCTATATTGTCAATTTCAATCTGACCTTAGTCTTAATCCAATTACATAGTTGGACTTCTCACACTTACTGAATTAGATGAGAAGCTACATAGTTGAGATCTCCAGGTACATATTTGGAAAAAATAGAGGTTTAACTTTGTTGTGTAGAAGAATAACTAAACCCTGCAGAACCGCTTACCTGGCTGGTCATCTTTTATTGTGACCTTTTCTTTCTGCTTTTGTCGTAGGACAAAAATGCTCACAAGTTCAGGCATGGAACAAAGTTATTTTTAATTTCCTTCAAAATTTCAAAGGTGGATTATAATAGATTACATAATTTTTCACCATGTTTATGTATACTTATTCCGTATAAGTTCTGTTACAATTAGTAACCATGATTGAGGCTTCTCATTATCTCCTTCATAGAGTGGTCCATTATCCTGAAAGTTTCTGAGTGATGACAAAACTTTTACTGATAGTTCAGTGAGACGTTTTGTCCATTTTTGCTTTAAAAGGAAGGTCTTATTTCTTTCTCCTTCCTCAGATATATTCTTACCTTCCAGAATGGTGGCTTAGTTTCTATCGACATTGAAATCTTCAGGTGGTTAAGGAAGTGGCAGTTCTGGCTGGAGTTTGTGCTACTGATCCTTTCCGCAAGATGGATAACTTCCTGAAGCAGTTGGAATCTGTTGGATTCTGTGGGGTGCAAAACTTTCCAACTGTTGGTCTATTTGACGGTAACTTTAGACAAAATTTGGAAGAGACTGGAATGGGTTATGGGTATGTCTCAGTAGATATGTTTTAGTAAGACTAAGCTTATATCCTTCTAATTGTAAGAATGATGACGGTTTCTTAAAGATGAACAATATCATGATATCTTACTTCATATTCAGCTTGGAGGTTGAGATGATTGCTACAGCTCACAGGATGGGCCTTTTGACAACCCCATATGCTTTCTGCCCAGATGAAGCCATTGCTATGACAGAAGCTGGTGCTGACATCATAGTGGCCCATATGGGGCTTACAACATCTGGTTCAATTGGTGCAAAAACAGCTGTTTCATTGGAGGAAAGTGTAACTTGTGTCCAAGCTATTGCAGATGCTACTCATAGGATAAATCCTGATGCAATTGTGCTCTGTCATGGAGGTAATCCACGAAACCTAAAGTAACTAAAGAATTGTAAAGCAAAAAATGAATGAAAATGACTGGATCAATTCTGTGTTGTTAATGTAGCCGAGTAAAGCAAAGTCTCTGCCAAATTCCGGCTTCAACTAAAAGAATTTTACAATTAAGCAGTACTGTAGTGGTGTACCAGATGAGTTCACTGGCTTCATTAATTTTATATCCATTTTGTCTTAATTCCTTCATGTAAAGAATAAGTTAGGTAGATTACTGAAAGCGTAAGGATGTGTGTGAGCTGCTTCTCATAGCACTTGTGGATATCATGTTATTGTTTTCTATGTCCTATCCCCATGTCTACGGGTACAAATCCTTAGGTAGTTGCCTAATTTATGTTACACCATTTAGTTTGTGCACTTGTGGATATCATGTTATTATTTTCTATGTCCTATCCCAATGTTTATGGGTACAAAACCTAAGGTAGTTGCCTAATTTATATTACACCATTTGGTTAGTGCACTAGTACGAATTGTACATGTGGTAATATATATGAACCTGTAGATTCTAATTAAAGAAACATTTTGTCAAGTGGTGAAGATTGATATTCTGCTGTCTTTCTTGAATGATCCATGTGTGTGTAGCAGTCCACCAATCTTTATCATTGATTCTCTGTAGTTTCTCCATTGTCTCATGAATCATGACCAGGAAAACAAATGCTGGTTGAAACTCTTGGATTTACAGCTGCGTTTTTACTCTTTATTTCCCTTAAAATTTGCTCATAAAGTATTGAGTGAGTAGATATTTATTTTGTTAGAGGTATGTTGAGGTTAAGTTCTTGTTACTCCTTTGAATTTGTGTTTTTCCGAGTCCTATAATGTACCATCAGTTTCTTTATGAAACAAGGAGGATGTGTTGTTATTTGCTTTCTTGTAACTAGAAATTGTATGATTCAAACATTTATTTTGCTTTCCCTATCAGCGAGAGAAATATTGTTTTATGATGGATGACAATAGATACTTATAGTATAATCTTCACTCTAAATGAAGTCCGCTCTAATTCAGGCAATGAATGAGGCTGTTCTCTTTTTGCATCTTCTTTTTTTTTTCCAATATCTGCCCAAAGACTTGGTATATTTCGTAGAATATCCATGACATTTTTTTTCTAACATAAATATTTGCTTGTTAAGTAGATAAGAGCAGTCACTATCATTTTGTAATCTAGCATTTTTCTTGACATCTTAATTTTGTAGCAATAATGTTCTTTTTCTGTCACAATTCATGAAGTCTAATTTTTAAGCTGTCAAACAAATACTAGTAGTTATAATTTTACAGTTATCTGAGTAACATTAACATTAGGGAAGTTGATTTTATGTTTGGCAAGTTTTTGTATCGTCAATTCTTTAGTCTTTATTATGACGGCACGTCCTTTTCTCTCCTTATGATTTATTTTTGTCGATAAAGTGAAGAATCTCTGCTCTATTTGCAGGCCCTATATCTAGCCCTGAAGAAGCAGCATATGTACTGAAGAGAACCAGAGGAGTTCATGGATTTTATGGCGCTTCAAGCATGGAGAGACTACCAGTTGAGCAAGCTATAACTGCAACTGTCCAGCAGTACAAATCTATTTCTATGGAGTGAGATGCATTGGATTTAGGTTCTTTAAAGTCCGAACTATATGTTTGATTTTCACCTCTTTCTTTGTATATTACTCGTGGTCTCTTGGCTGTTGAAAGATATTTGTAGTAACCTGAGATTGATGATGCAGATCATATGCATTCTCTCTTTTTTGTCTGCAGTGTTATGTTAATATGCTAATGAAGCTTTCTCCAATTATGTTCTACACATTCACAAGGGTAAGTGGTTTTTCTTTATATTCAAGTTTTTGATCTTCAGACAAAGGAAAGTTACGCATGGATAGTTATTCTGAACCTGTCCTAGGCTCCTCTGTACTCATCTAGCAACTTGACACTACAGTACTGCAGCTACAGTTGTTATCTGTCCAAATGATATCAATTTTAACATGTTATCCATGATCTTTTCGTCGTCAACCTTCTACATTGGCTGAATGTGAGTCCCTCTGCAGCAAGGACTATGTGGAGTTTTCATGATGGTCGTTTCCATTGAGAGATTGGATACTGTTGTCTTGAAGTTTTTATTAGCTCATGCGTGCCTGGACATATTGCTTTACATGCTAAATGAATCTGTGAGCTTGAAGATGAACATGTTCTACTCGCAACACTAATTATCTTCCCTCTTTCCATAATAAATTTGATTTATTGATTTTAGTATGTTTCATTGTATATATAAAATTCTCCCACATCGGAACTACTTACTTTTTAAAAAAAAAAAATTTTTGGGCCAGGGCCCATTTTATTTCAAAAAATCAGGTGGGTCCAACGACCCATTACAATCAGCCCATACCCGTTGGAAAGGAGGGTTGGTACAAACACCAACCCTTTTCTTAAAAAGGAAACCCTACTTACTTTCCTAAATGTGACTCCCCTACTTCTTTCACTCATCCGCCGCTGTCGATCATGTTTCAAAGGGAGCCGCTTCGACACTTCCTCTTCCTTAGCCTCTGGGTGTCGAACTACCTCCACCGTCCATTCATGGTGTTTTTTCGCTGAAGCTGTCAAAGGTACGTTGTCTCTTATATTTTTAGGATGCTGATTTGTGCGCTGATCTAACCATTTTCCACTATCTTCAGGTGTCATCTCCAGTAGTACCAAAGTATAAGAAGTCAAGACCATCTTCCTCATCCTTGTCCATGTATGTGACCATTTCCTTGCTCCTTTTCTACTCCTTTCTACTATGTTTGATGTCCTCTGTTCTTGCAGGAAGCCGTCTGGAGGAGGCGGGTCATCCGCTTGGCTTTTGATATGGCGTTAATGATGTTGCATGCTTGAATCTAATCGGGTTGTGACTTCTTCTTTTTTGTTGGTTTTATGCAACTTTTTGGGGGCTATTAGGCTAGAAATTTCTCGTCTTTGCACAGTTATCTTCTCTGGCCTTACCTGCTGTAAATATGTATTCTGTGCAAACATTAAGGCTCTGTATCTAGCTGTAATTAACTGTACTGGGTGATGAAGTGTTCCTTTTCTTTACTCACAGTGATGACACTCCCTGCCTGTCAATGTTTAGAATCTTCCTTGCTGTGCTGGGTAACTGTGTGAATGTTTGTCTTGCTTCTCAGTCTACTTCTATGTTTTCTATGTAGTCCGCCAATTGATTAGCTTCTCTAAATATGTGGTTTACATGATAAACTCTGTTTTACATGAATAGTCTGATATCATCAATCTCCTCTGTGATTTCCCATGGTACCTTCCACTCTTGTGTTATTATACTCTTCAGACTCAACGCATCTGTCTCCACCTGCACCTTTTCAAATCCCTGTGTCACACAGAATTTTAGGGCTTTCCTTATTGCTGTGGCTTCCGCGATGATATTTGTAGTTTCCCCCAAATAGTTTGATTCTGCATGTATTAGATCTCCATCATGATTTCTTATACTGAACACATAGGCACTTTTCCCAGGATTTCCTCTGCTTGCCCCATCTGTGTTACATTTTATCCAACCTGCCTGAGGGGGAACCCACCTAACAATGATAGCTTCCAAGGAGGGTCTGTACATTTGCAGCATTTCATATCTATAATTCCAATCTATAGGCACCCTTTTCCAGTTAGGGAATTTAGAGCTTATCAATTGTTGGATGGTTCTCTGATCATTTGTTTGTAACTTTCAGTAGGAAACATCTTTCCCATGCTTGATTGAATTCCTTCTTTTCCACAGCTCCCGTATTATGATAGCTGGAATTGCATACAAAATATGTTTTGCCTTTTGTGATTTTGTGTACTCCCACCAATCCAGTATTGTTGGAATGAGTTGGCCACCACCCACATTATAACCTGCACAAGTAACAAACTGCCTCCATAGTTTTTGGCCTATGGGGGCTGTTAGAAAAAGGTGGTTCAGGTTCTCCTCAGTGCCCATGTCACAACAATAGCATTTAGAAATTACAGGTATGCCCATACTCTTCAAAATATCATCTGTTGGGATTCGCCTCTTAAATACCCTCCATAGAAAAAAGGTTACTTTATAAGGAAGTTCTTTCACTCACATCTTTTCTGCCCAGCGCACTGTCTCTCTTTTATGTCTTAACAACTGAAATGTTGTTCTAACAGTGAAAATTTCTGAAGGACATCCCAACCACCAAACTTTGTCTATTGCCTCCATGGTGGCTGGCCTGATGTCCTGAGAGATGTATGCTGCCATCTCAGATGAGAGGACTTCTTCAAGTCGATTGTCATCCCATGACCCATCCTTGATAAAATCTTTAACTTCCACTTTATCTGCCAAAGCATCTTCTCCTTCTAGGTAGTATAGAGCACCCAACTTAGTCCAATTATTATACCAGAAACTGGATTTACCATCTCTGACCTGCCACCATATAAATGGTTCTACTTCCTCTCGAACACTAGTCATCATTCTCCATACCTGAGAGGCTGCCTTTGAGAAGACCAAGTTAGGGTGATTTTTCTTGCAGTATTTATTCCACATGAAAGTACACCACAAGGAACCTGTAGATCTTCTAAATTTCCACCACAGTTTTGCCATCAAAGCTTTATTAAAATCCAATAAGGATCTGAAGCCTAAGCCTCCTTCTTTAACTGGGTAACATACTTCATCCCATTTGACCCAGTGTCTCCTTTTGTCTGCTGATGAGTTTCCCCAAAAATATTTGGTGAAGATCTGATGCAACGCCTTAATAACTCCTTTGGGAGGGCTCATTGCCGATAATAGATGAATAGGCATAGATTGCAGAACATGATTTATTAGTATCTGTCTACCCCCATAGGATAAGAATCTTTTCTGCCATGCCAGTATTCTCCTTGAAACTTTTCTGAGCAACTCTTCAAAATACCCATTTCTAGGCCTTCCATAGTAAACCGGGCAACCCAAGTAAGTGAAAGGGAATTCCTCTTGCCTTATTCCGGTTAGTTTTCTCATTCTAATAGTAAATATCAAAGGGGGTTTCTCATGCAAATAGAAAAAACTCTTTGACTTATTAATCAGATGGCTCGAGACTTGTTCATACTTCCACAATATATTCATTATTTTGATGATGGATGTTCTATCTCCAGAGCAGAAAAGAATAAAATCATCAGCATAAGCCAAGTGATTTATTCTTGGGCTCCATTTCGGCAAACCATATTCCTTGAACTCCATATCTTCCTGTAAGCTGTTTAATCCCCTGGACAATACCTCCGCAGCTATGATGAATAATGTAGGAGAACGAGGATCACCTTGCTTTAGCCCCCTGGAGGATTGAAACAGACCATAGGATTGGCCATTCACCAAGACTGAGTACCAATTGTTAGCTAAAAGTCTCCACACCATATCAATGATAATCTCCGAGAAGCCAAATTTTCATAGTACCTTTGTCAGGAAAATCCACGAGACCCTGTCATAAGCCTTCGTCATATCCAGTTTTACCACAATATTGGTAAATTTACTTCTTCTATTAATGTCCCTGATAATCTCCTGAGCCAATAACACATTCTCAATGATGCTTCTCCCTTTGACAAAACCCGATTGGTTTTGAGAAATGAGTTTGGGAAGTACTCCCACCATTCTATCGTGGATCACTCTAGATATGACCTTGTTGATGAAACAACTCAAGCTAATTGGTCTGAGATCAGAAAAAGATTTGGGAAATTTTTTCTTGGGGAGCAATACCAGATTGGTATGTGTAACATACCTGGGCAATTCCTGTCCATAGAAAAAAACCCTCACCACCGTAATCACATCTTGTTTTATGATATTCCAATATTTTTGGAAAAAATTATCGGAAAACCCATCTGGACCTGGTGCACTAGAACCACTGAGCTGAAAAACCACATTCTTCACTTCCTCTTCCTCTGGAATTCTAGTCATACTTGAGTTTTCCTCCTCTGTGATGAGCTTAGGAATATGCTCTAGCATTGTGAAATCATTACACAAGTTATTCTCTGTAAACTGTGCCCTGTAATATTCTACTGCTTTCCGTCCAATTTCTGATGGAGAATTCTGCATTTCTCCCTGCTCGTCCATTATCTCACTTAACAGGAGTTTCTTCCTTCGGCCTTTTACATAAGAATGGAAAAAATGAGTGTTTCTATCTCCCTGAGCAAACCATTGCATCCCTGCTTTCTGCTTCCAAAATTCTTCCTCCAATTTAAGATATCTTCTCAACTTCACTTCCGCTTTGCTTAGTTCTGCCCTATTTTCCAGAGTGGGATCCATCTCTAATTGAGCTTCTTTGACTTGAATAAGGTCTTCCATAGTGGCCTTTTTAATAAATATATTGTTGAACTCCTCCCTACTCCAGACAGTTAATGCTAATTTGACTTTCTTCAGTTTTGCCTGTAATATCAAGAAAGGACTTCCCGAGAAATCTACATGCCAGTTCTGTTCTACAACCTCAGTAAACTTAGCATGCCTACACCAAAAGTCAAGAAATTTAAATGGCCTAGCTACTGGCTCTCCATTCGTCTTATACACAAAAAGTAATGGGGCATGGTCCGAACCCTGTCTGACCAGGTGTTGAACCTCACAACTCGGAGCCATACTAGAGAATGCCTCATTCACCAGGATCCTATCCAATCTCTTAAACACACTTGCCTCATTAATACGGCCATTCCACCAAGTGTATTTGCTCCCTGTGAATTTAACTTCTGACAACACACAATTATTTATACACTGTGCAAAATCTATTGCCTCTATCTGCGTGAACTCCAATCCTCCCAACTTTTCTTTCTCATTTAGAATAACATTGAAGTCACCTCCAATAAGCCAGGGGATATAGTGTGAGTCTACACCCTCAAGATCTTCCCATAGTTCCAAGCGCTCCAAAGAATTACATCTAACATACACCGCAGTAATAAGAAAACAAGCTTCGCCATTGAGGAATTTCAATGTGATATTTTGTGGTGAGTCAATTACCACACTCTTCAACTACTTACAATTTCTAAGTTGGTCACCTATTTAGTGTCTTGCATGCAATAGTCAACTCTACCTTTGGGTATTGAGAGACAGATGTAGCGTTGAGTAAAGTTCAAAAATATTCTTTTTAGGGAATAGTGTTGATAAAATGCTCTCAATTTTTTTTAAATTTTATTTTGAGATAAAATTGTCTCTCAATTATTTCATAAAATTAACTTCTGCCTAATAGGCAAGATTTTACATTGCTGAATATAAATATAACTTATCTGAAACACTAAAACTCTTGACTTAGAGGCAACAACAAGAGTAACTTATGCCTCATGGTCAAGATGTTACACTATTGTGCTCAGTATAATTTCTGAGATATGCCATAACTCCTGTCTTTGAGGCAATACTTGCTTATACACTATTGGGGTCAATATAATTTTTGAGATACACCATAACTTTTGTCTTTGAGGCAATACTTGCTTATGCCTGATGGGCAAGATCTTGCACCTTTGAATGTAAGTATAACTTATTGAACATGTTATAACTCTTGCCTTTGAGTTATTTATTGAAAAAGACATTTATAAAAAAAAAAAATCTAATTTTAATTATGGATCTAACAAACAATTTGTATAAGTTTAAAAAAAATAATTTTGTTTTATAGGTAAGATCTTACGTTGTTTAATGTAAGTATAACTTATCAATTACACTAAAACACTTGACTTAGAGGCAACAACAAGAGTAACTTATGCCTCATGGGCAAGATGTTGCTCTATTGTGTTCAGTATAAATTCTGAACTATGCTATAACTCTTGCCTTTGAGTCAATATCTACTTATGCTTCATGGGCAAGAAAGAAAAGGGCAGTAAAGGAATTTGGTCAACTTAAAATTGAAAAATGGGTATTTTTGTAACACTTTTCTTATTGGGAATAAAAAGTCACCATTTTTAGGCACTTAGTATAATTTTCTCTGTAGCGTTGCGGCACTAGGTTCAGGATCATAATTCCCTAAAGTTGCAACAAATAGTAATTCTAAAAATTATGTATTTAATCCTGACTTGGACTGGTGGAAGCCAGCAGAAACTTCACTGCTTTTTTTTACTAGGTTGAAATAGCTATAATGGTTCACTCTATTCATTTTAGTTTGATATGTATATATATATATAGCTATAATAAAAAAATATAATTTTATTAGGTACTAAATTGTAAAAAAAAAAAAAAAAAAAAAAGTAAAATTGATCTTGACACATTCTATAATTCATTACTCAATCCATTGTACCAAGCAAATTCAAATTGAATATGATCTTGATGAGTTATGACTTGCTTAAATTTGACTAAACTGTAACTCCTAATATTGAAAAATTTCCTTGTTGAACAAGTTGCGAGGAAGGTAGATGTGAATATATAGAATCTTCAAAGTCCACCCAGTCTAAGCAAGGACACTTGGTCTCCACGAAATTTCTGGTTCCAAAAGTCTTCACTCGTTTTATTTTTGTTTTCCACATTTTTCATCTTTTTACTAGTATAAAGTAATACGTCCCTTTAGCCATCGCTTGCATCCCATCAAACTAGCTCTCCCTCCCCACCCAGGTCCTTTGAAAAAAAGTTAGAAATTGGTATATTCTATTTTTGAGATATATTACTTGGCTAAAGTCTTGAATATCCTCAGCGCCAGAGTGACACGTTCCTCTTTGGAACCATGTCTTCTTCTGCAGAATCGAAAATGGCACTTGCCAAGACCGTTTTATCTACAGTAGGCTCTGTTGCTGCAACAACCATGGTTGTTAGGACAGTAGTCAATGAGTTCCTGCCGCAAGAATTGTATGAATATCTCTCCTTTGGCCTCAAAAGTCTCTTCAGCAGGTTCTCAAATCAGCTAACAATGGTAATTGAAGAATTTGATGGCTTGGTAACCAATGAAATCTATGAAGCAGCTGAAATGTACTTGGGAAACAAGTTGTCTACCAATACCAGGCGAGTCAAAATCAGCAAGCCTGAGAAGGAGGAACAATTCAATGTAATGTTGGAACGCAACGAGGAGGTGACTGATGTTTACAGTGGGCAGAAATTCCAGTGGGTTTGGCTTAGTAAAAAAGTAGAGTCCAAAGACTTTTACAATCCTAGAGACATGAATTCCACTCTAACATCTGAGGTCAGATCCTTTGAGCTCACATTTCACAAGAAAAACAAGGACATCGTCCTTGATTCATACTTACCTTACATCATAGGAGAGGCAAAAATGAAAAAACTTGAGAACACGGCAATCAAGATTCACACTGTGGATTACCAAAGCATTTATAATTTGCATGATATATGGGAGGCCATTAATCTTGATCACCCGTCAACCTTTGAGACTCTGGCAATGGAATCAGAGCTGAAAGACAAAATATTAATGGATTTGGACAGATTTGTGAAGAGAAAAGATTATTATAGGAAAGTGGGAAAAGCGTGGAAAAGAGGGTACTTGATATATGGTCCTCCAGGGACAGGAAAATCCAGTTTGGTCGCCGCCATGGCTAATTACTTGAACTTTGATATATATGATTTGGAGTTGGCTGAGGTCATGAGAAACTCTGATTTAAGACGGCTGCTTGTGGCCACGGCTAACAAGTCCATCTTGGTGGTCGAAGACATTGATTGTACCATTGATTTGCAAAATAATTTGGCTAATCGAACAAATGATTCTCCTTCAGATGGTTCTAATCAGCAAGAAACCAAGGTAAGTCTCTTTGATTTTAGCTTGTATTTTCTTGTCTTACTTTAAAAGCATTTCAACTCCAGCAAGATTCGAGTACAGTTGATTATGGAGTTAATTTGGAAGATAGTTACTCAACTACTAGTTATTATTTTAGAATTTTTTTTTTCTTTTTTTGAAGAAAATAGGAATCAAGAAGAAAGCATACTTTTTGAAATAATAACTATTCGTTGAATGATCATACGAGAAATCAACCCACTAATTATGTAGAATTGTAGACATAATTAAACAAATAATCCTCAAGAAATAGAATGAAGAATTAATGTCAGTTTCTGTTTGTTTTTTTTACCATTGCAGGTGACATTATCTGGTTTATTGAATTTCATTGATGGATTATGGTCGAGTTGTGGTGATGAAAGAATCATAATTTTCACAACAAATCACGTAGAAAAGCTTGACCCCGCATTATTGAGACCCGGGAGGATGGACATGCATATTCATTTGTCATATTGTACTCCCAGTGGCTTCAGGCGTCTTGCTGCTAATTACCTGGAAACTAGAGAGCACAAATTGTTCAAACAAATTGAGCAACTCATAGAAACTGCGATGGTAACGCCGGCCGAAGTGGCTGAGCAGCTGCTGAAGGAAGATGAGGTTGATGTTTCACTTAATGGCTTAATTAGTTTTCTACACGTAAAGATTAAGGAAAAAGAAGATGCCAAGTCTAAGAAAGCAGAGGCAACACAAGTGGAGACAAATGAGAAGAAGGAAACTGATGAAAAGGGAATTAAAGAAAACTTAGAAGCAAAAAAGACTACAAATTGAGCAAGTTAAAGCCACAGAGAGATTTGGCTCTACCTAACATGTCAATATTGGATAATGACATTTTTTAGTTGGTTAAAACGAAAATTTCCGAACGCAGATAATTTGTATGCCTAAAATAAGAACTGATGTGGATTCCACTATCGACTATGGATTTTACCAATCTAAATTTGTTGTTGCTAAGGCTACTGATTTCAATTTTTTCTATGATTACATTATTAGTTGTAAATCATGGTTCCGATCGCAACAAAGCAAGTTTTCATTACGTGGATAATACATAGCAAGACTTGGTTCGATTCACTATTTGTACCAATTCATGTGGAGACGAGCTATAAAATTATTACAATCTTTGGCAAGCGAATCACTTGTGTTTTGTGCTCGTCAGTTACCCTAACTTCTCATTCCTACTCATCCAAGTGTGCATTCTTATTCCATTAACATTATATAACATAATAAATTACAGTTGAAAATAAATTGATAAAAAAAAATATATTCAAGCTGAGGTGCGGATATTTTACTTTTTTTTAAGGAATTCAAGCCCCGTTGTGGCATAATCTTCACCAATCTAACAATGTCACATGACTCAAACAACTCCGAATTAGTTGAATAGTCCAAAGCTCTATGAAAAGAAAACCTTCCTTTCATATATAATATTTTTTTTATAAAGATTTTTTTTCTTTTTTTTTATTGATAGAGAAAATACAAAACAATACAACTAAATCAAGTCTAATTTATCTAAATGATTGGCCCATCTATAAGTCTAAGTACAAACTCCCAAATCGGCCCATTATTATACTAAAAGTATCTGAAATCTTCATCTAGACTCTTCCTTTCTCTCCACCTTTCCTCGTGTTTCCTTCTCCTGTAGCTACTATACAGTGATCCATCACCCTCCTCCGATGTGGAGCTTCAATTTTGCGGCTGTCCAAGCAAGGGTAAATTCTTCTTTTTGTCCCTGTTCGAGATCTATCATGCTTACTCTTCGATTCTTCCTGATTTATATCCACAATCTTCTCATTTTCGTATTTTCTCTTGTAGCTGGCACACCTATTATCCTTCTTGTCACAACGTATGAAGGATCTGGACTCTCTTTCTTCATCGGCATCAGGTGGACTTGTCTTTTATTCTTCTTTATTTTGTAAATAGCCATATTGATGTACTTTTATATTTTGCTAGAGGGAAGTGTGAGGAAAATGATCCCAGTGATGTCGGACTCCATGCTTCCTGAATCAACAAGTTGGCATTTTTTGATTTTTGATTTGTAGCCATGTAAATAATTTTTTGTTTGCTATTTGTATGTAAGGTATCTGTTTCTTGCAGTTATGCTAGGATACAACAATTAAGTGCAAACTTCTGTAAATAGC